>MDKI01271610.1:0-52630 GCA_005239505.1 Nicotiana paniculata
ATTATTGTGTTGTTTCGTTGTTGTTGTTGGATTTCCTTCCGCCTTGTTAATGTTTTGTTATTTTCTATATTGTGTAGTCATTAGATTGAAGTCCTATTCTTCCATTTCTATATTTATGTCTGTTTTAGCTTTTAGACCAGTGGTGTATTGACTAGTCCTCGTCACTACTTCACCGAGACAGATGTCGCTAGGAGCAGAGGCCGAGGTCGACGAGGATCAAGTGCCGTAGTTAGGCCACCTACCAGAGCAGCCGTTGAGGAGCCACCAACAGTTCAAGTTGGAGGACAGGCACCAGAGGCGCCTGTTGTTATCCCCGGCCTTCAGGAGACTTTAGCATAGTTAGTGAGCATGTTTGGTACATTGGCTCAGACGGGGTTATTTCAGGTTGCACCAGTTACTTCACCGACCTAGGGAGGTGACCAGACTCCCAGCGTCCACACTCTAGAGCAGCGAGTTCACGTTGGTCAGGGTCCAGGTGTCATAGTGACACAGGTTGTGGTTCCAGTTCAGCTCATGGTCAGAACATCAACATCTGAGGGAGAGCAGCTTAGATTTGCAAGGTTCAAGAGATATAACCCTCTTACATTCAGCGGATTGGCTTCAGTGAGTGCACATGGTATTCTGGAGGAGTGCCATAACATCCTGCGCACTTCAAATATTGTTGAGACACGTGGGGTTGCTTTTACTACGTTCCAGCTTCAGGGAGCGACTTATCAGCAGTGGCGGGAATGTGAGTTGGGCAGCCCGGCCGAGTCAGCTTCACTTACGTGGAGTCATTTTTCAGAGATGTTCTTGAGAGAGTTTGTACCCCAGTCCCTTCGGGATGCATGGTGCGCAGATTTTGAGCAGTTGCACCAGAGCACTATGTCAGTATTGGAGTATGCCATCAGATTCAATAGTTTGGCCAGGCATGCATCTGCCTTAGTCGCCACAGTTAGAGGGCGAGTCCGTAGATTCATGGAAGGGCTCAGGCATGACATTCGGTTCAGCATGGCTCGAGATTTGGAGTCGTATGTTTCATTTCAGCAGGTGGTAGGGATCGCTCGCCGGTTATAAGGCATGTGGGATCGGGAGCGAGAGAACAAACGAGATCAGGAAAGAGAGACTAGGGAGGCGAGGAGGCCTCGTAGATTAGAGAGATCTGTTGGTCCATATTTTGGAGACAGGGTGTGATACGGTAGAGGTTTTGTGGGTCTGCTAGCTCCATTTGCATTACCGACTTCGCATGGGGTTTCAGGTACTTGTGGGTCTCAGAGTACTCGCATCACACAGCTTCCACAGCCACGCCAGCAGAGAGGTTGTTTTGAGTGTGGAGATACTAGTCACAAGATGAGAGATTGTCCCATGATCCAGGCAGATGTGTTACAGCAGGGCATTCAGGTGAGTAGAGGGCACCCAAGAGGGGGAGGCCCGGCCCGTTGATGTGTTTCGTGTAGTAGGCTGGAGGCCGTTGTGCCAGATGTTATCGTACATGTATTCCTTGATTTGTTACAGAGGGGCACCATTTGTATTTCATTATAGTTCTACTGGTCGGGACGAGTTTCCCTTGTGTGTTTCCTTATTGATAAGTGAGTTTCATGCTTTGCACTCTACTTTTCATGCTTGCTCCTGTTCGGAGATTCTATGAGTGGTAACCCGTGTCTATCATCGTCTGTTCATCAATTAGAGGGGTGAGTCCAGAAGTGAGTCCTTGTTGTTCATCATGGTGTGCTTTATGTGATTTTTCCTAAGTATTTTATTTACGAGCTGTGATTTGATACTCCATTGAGATGTGAGTTAAGTGAGTGTTATGATTTTGTTAGCCGAGATGAGTTAGCGGGAGATTTCAATTGGTATGATATATATTTGGCATGTGATATAGAGTTGAGGGAGAGATCCTCGTGATCCTTTGTGATTTGATATGTTTGGACCGGGCTGAGAACCGTGGTGGAAGTTATATCAGAATGGGATCCTTGTGATTTGTTAATATGCCTTGCTTCTTCCTTGATATATTGCTCGTTTAAGTCAGTATGGATAGAGAGTTATGCCTATGGGCTTGTTTGATAGTCCCTTTATATGTTTCTATTTTCATACTCAGTCATTTCGTTATGTGCTTCTTTAGTTTAGCTTGCGAGATGTGTGCCCGGTGGTGTTAGCTGTGGCTCGGTGATTCGAGTGTCTAATAATAAGGTCTTCATGTTTATTGCATCATTATCAGTATTATGGGGTTGGAAACCGAGTTCTTTCAGATGTGAGGTAAACTGCTAATGCTGAGTTGATATCTGGCAGCCATTGTGATCAAAACTGTTATTATGAGCCTATGTGTGTTGTGCTATATTGAGTGGTCCTGCCTTACGGGTATAGTCATGAGTTAATGCAGCTGGTTGAGGCTAATGCCGCATATGGATTTAGAATCAGGTCTTTTGGAAGTGAGTAGAAGGTGAGAAATTGAGGTGATGTGGGATCACCCGCGAGTGTATTTTCGAAGTGTGCATTCAGTGATTTGAAGACTTTGAGGCGAATCTTGGCACGTTCGAGGACGAACGTTTCTTTTAAGAGACAGAGAACGTAACGACTCGGTCGGTCGTTTTGAAAGTTTAAGCTCCACTCTGTGGCATAAGATCTTGAACAACTTCATATTATGTATATCGACCTGCCTGCATGGTCGGGTTCGGTTACTGGATGATTCAGAGTTGAATTGGAAGAAGGAGTGTAGTTTTGGAAGCTTAAACAGTGAAGTTTTGACTGGAATTTTGACTTTTACGTAAACGGCTCCGGAATGAGTTATGGATGATGTCAGAAGCTTCGTATGGTGATTTTGGGCTGAGGAGCGCGTCCGGAATTTGTTTTCAAGGTCTGTGGTAGATTTAGGCTTGGATTGGCGAAAGTTAGATTTTCGGCGATTTCGGCCGATTGGTGAAATCTTAATATCGGGCTCGGAATGGAATTTCGAGAGTGGTTGTATGTCTGTTGTGTAATTTGTGACCTGTGTGTATAATTTGAGGTCATTCGCACTAGTTTTGATGTGTTTCGGCATGGGTTGTAGATTTTGGAAATTTCATAAGTTCTTAGGCTTGAATCGATGTATAATTGGTGATTTTGGTGTTATGTGATGTGTTTTGGAGGCTCGACTAAGTTTTTATAAGGTATTAGGACTGGTTGGTAAGTTTGGTTTAGGTTTCGGGGGCCTCGGGATTTTTTCGGATGCTCAACGGGTGATTTATGGAACTTGGAAACAGTTGAACCATTGCTTGTTTTGGTGTCTCACACCTGCGATGGATTTTCCGAAGGTGCGGAGACGTAGGTGCCTTCCCGTCTCTAGTACAGATCAAATCACAGGATCTCTGTATGTATGCAAAAAAGAGGCTCGTAGGTGCAGGCTTGGTCAAGTCAACCAGTTCTCGCAGGTGCGGTTGAGGTTCCGCAGGTGCGGAACCGAAGATGCGGCCCAGTGACCGCAGGTGTGACCCCAAGCCTTTTAGTGGGTTTTAGCACCTTCGATGGATTTTCTACATGTGCGGGACCGCAGGTGCGGAAATCGCTGGGCAGTTTATATCAAATTCGAGGGCTTGAAATTCATATCTTCTAAAAATGATTTGGAGCTCGGGTGTAGGTGATTTGGAGTGGGTTTTGAGGAAAGGATTCATAGGTACAATTCCTAACCTTATTTCACTTGTATATCATGAATCTATGGCAATTTCTTCCATGCAATCAATGAATTGGGGTGAAAAATCATGAAAATAGGAAGAAGTTTCCCCAAATAGAAATCCGAGAATTTAATAAGGGTTTTGACGTCGGTTATCGATAGTTGTTGTTCGAATGAGTTCGTGAGTGAATGGGTGTTCTAAATTTGTAACTTTCACTCGATTCCGAGACGTGGGCCCGGGGGACTTTTTGGGAAATTTTTCTAATTTCGCGTATTAGCTTCGAACTTATTAGCTATTTTGATTCCTTAAAGTGATATTTATATTATGCAATCGAATTGAATAGATTTGGGCCATTCGGAGTTGGATACTCGTGGCAAGAACGTGATTTCAAGTTTGGTTCGAGCGGTTGAGGTAAGTATCTTGCCTAACCGTGTGTGGGGGAACTACCACTTAGGATTGAGTCTTCCATGTTGATTGTAGCCCGCGTACGCGAGGTGACTAGTGCGTACTCGCACTTATTTGCAGCTAGGTTGGCCTTTAGGATTCCTAGGTCATTATATTCCGTGTATGAAGATTTATTTGTTATATCTGAGTTCCGATTGCTAGTTCATCTCTTTCCGCTTAAATTAGAAATTTCTTTCTTAGTTTTCCTTTGTTTCTTATTTGATCGTAATTTGACTTAACTGAAGACTTTATCTTTTCTACCGTCATGCTATATCTTCCTTCATAAACTGCCTATGTGACTAGAATTAGCATAGTCTCGCCGTATAATTGTTTAGTAGTGATTGGAATATCTATACGTTGGTGTCAAGCATGCCCGTGAGTCTTACATTGTGATTTATATGAGTTTCCCCTTAAGTGCTACTTAGGTTTAGTTGATTGTTTAGGTGAGATTGGTTATAGCTGTTTCCCTTGCCGGGATGGTTGGTTTCTTGTTGATGACTTGAATATTATAAATCATTGCTATATATTATTTTGTTTTTCCCCTTGTTATATCGTTTCACTTGTGCTTGGTATTCCCTTCAGTGACTAATTCTTATGAGTGAGTTTTACCATTCTTGTGATTCAAGTCTTTGTATTGATTTGCTCATCGCACCTTGCATTCTGTCTTTGTTGCTTTTGCGCCTGTTCTGGCAGTGTGTGTTGTTTCTGTCGCATTCTGGTTGTTTTCCCCCTGTGCTACATTGCATATTTAAATTGAGACTACGGACGAGATTATGGGAGCTTTCCCCCTATACTGCATTGCATATTTAAATTGGGACTACGGACGTGATTCCAGGAGCTTTCCCCCTGTACTGCATTGCATATTTAAATTGGGACTACAGACGAGATTCCGGGAGCTTTCCCCCTGTACTGCATTGCATATTTAAATTGGGACTACAGACGAGATTCCGGAAGCTTTCCCCCTGTACTACATTGCATATTTAAATTGGCACTACGGACAAGATTCCGGGAGCTTTCCCCCTGTACCGCATGGAAAATTCTGAGTCACGGACTGAGTTCCAGTAGATTTATCCTGAGGAGATTATGATTGAAAGATTTTTATTGAAAAGTATAGCTGAAAAAGTATTTGCCTTGAAGAAAATTATGTCTGAAGGACTTTTATTTCAAAGGTATATTTGAAAATTATTTGTCTTGCAGAAAATGACATTTGGAAGTCAATTATTGCGGAAGTATATGTAACGACCCGACCGGTCGTTCCATGAGATTAGTCCCGTTTCCCCATTTTCTGCTTTATCGTATGTTGCTTAGACTAATTATGTCATGTTGGGTCGGTTGGTTCGGGTTCGGAGTAGTCGTGGTGAGAATTGAGACACTTAGTCTCTTAAATTAGCTTAATAGTTGAAAAAGTCAACTGGGAGTTGACTTATTGGTAAACGACCTCAGAATGTGGATTTTATGGCTCGAATATCTTCGTTAGGTGATTTGGGACTTAAGAGTGTGTTCGGAATGAAGTTTTGATGTCCGGTGTAGAATTAGGCTTGAATTGGCGAAAGTTAGTTTTTGGCGATTTCCGATCGGTAGTGGAAAATAGGCTATCGGGGTCGGAATGGAATTCTGGAAGTTGGAACAAGTTCGTAATGTCATTTTGGACATGTGTGCAAATTTTCAGGTCAATCGGATGTGTTTTGGTTGGTTTCAACATCATTGGCAAAATTTAGGAATTTCAAAGTTCATAGGATTGAATTTGATGTAATTTTGGTGTTTTCGTGTTGTTTTTGGTGTTTTGAAGGCTGGACTAAGTTTTAAAGATGTTATGGGGTGTGTTGCTAGGATTGGTTGAGGTCCTCGGGGCCTCGGGTGTATTTCGGATGCTCAAACGGGCACTTTTTGGCTTTAAGGAGTCTGTAGTTTTCTAGTGTTTAGCAGCAGTGATTTCTTCACTGCGATCGCGTAGAGTAAAAGAGTGGGGCAGTCATTTTGTTCTATGAGATCAGGTGGTTAGGATTGGGATCGCATAGGTTGGGTAGGTGAAGTAGTGCAATCGCATGGACGTTGGTGTGATCACATAGAGTTTATGAGGCGCGTGTGTGGGATGGAGATTTGTTCTATGCGATCACATGTGTTGGTATGCAATCGCGTAGAGTGGTCTGGGCTGTGCATCGCGATCACATGGATGGAGTCGCGATCGCACTGAAGGGATTTTAAGTGCCGGGCAGAATGTTTTAAATAGCCATTCTTACAAAATTTTGTCCATTTTCCTCCATTGTCAAGCGGGTTTATAGCTAATTGAGAGGGTTTGAAGAAGAAATCAAAGGGTCTCACTTGGAGGTAAGGTTTTCAACTTCATAACTCGTTTCTATGTTATTTTCTAAGTAATTAAACGGGAAAATTGTTGAATTTAAACCAAAATTTTGGGGAAGTTAAGTGCATAGAATTGAAAATATCTTTTGAGGATTTTTGTAGGCAATTGTGGTCCGATTTTGGTGTTCTTGGTATGTATAGAATCGTGGGAGGATGAGGATTGTAGTGATGTGAATTTTAACGAATTCCGAGACGTGGCCCAGGGCTCATATTTGGCCGAACTTCAAGCATTGTGCCTAAATTGATAATTTTCGAGTGGGTTATGTTCCTTTAGCATATATTGATGATGTTAATCTTGTTTTGGTTAGATTCGGAGCAATCGGGAGTCAATTTGAGGGGCAACATCATTGCAGATTAGTATTGTGGCCCGATAGAGTAAGTAATGGCTATAAATCTTGTCCCGAGGGCATGAAACACTGAACTTCATATTTCTTACTATTTTTAGAACGACTCACATATCGGATGACGAGTATGCGGCGTGCACTGATTTTTGGATTGGACTTGATCCTCTCCGAGGCAACTATTGAGTTGCGTAGTTTACTCTAAATCATATGTTAAATTTTGTTCTAAAGTCTATTACTATATTTGGGCTATAAGCCGTGTTTGGGGCCTCATGCCGACTTGTTTCGACCCCTTAGGGGATTTTTACTGCTATTTCCTCACTACTGAATTATGATTTACACTCAGTCATACTGTGCTTAACTGTTTTCGAAACTCAACCTTATTTACACTATTTTGAGATATAAAAATGATGTTTTGGGTCGAGTACCCCATTTTACTGATACGCCCGAGGGTCTTTTGAGAGGTTCTGACTGAGTGAGGCCGAGTGCCTGATTGTGAGGATATGATACGCCACGAGGTGGCTTGATATTAGCGCTTGGGCTGAAGGAGCCCCTCCGAAATCTGTACACACCCCCAATGAGCGCAGGTACCTACTGAGTGCGAGCGCCGAGTGCTGAGTGACGAGTGACGAGTGATTGGGAGACATGAGTGACTTTGAGGTATGGCCGAAGGGCTGATTATGAGTGACTGTGAGGTATGCCCGAGGGGCTGATTATGAGTGACTGTGAGGCATGCCTGAGGGGCCGGTTCTGATACATGTTTTTTCCCGAGGGGCTACTTATGATTTTACCACTTATGTGTTTGCCCGAGTATCAGAACCGGCCGCTCGGGCATGTCTCATAGTCACTCATAATCAGCCCCTCGGGAATACCTCACAGTCACTCATAATCACCCCTTCGGGCATACCTCACTATCACTCATGCCTCCCAATCACTCGTCACTCGCACTCAGTAGGTATTTGCGCTCACTGGGGTGTGTACAGACCCCGGAGGGGGCTCCTTCAGCCCAAGCGCTAATATCAAGCCACCTCGTGGCGTATCATATCCTTACAATCAGGCCCTTGGCCTCAGTCAGTCAGAACCTCTCAAGATCCCCTCGAGCGTATCAGTAAAACGGGGTACTCGACCCAAAACATAATATTATATCTCAAAATATTATAAATAAGGCTGAGTTTCAAAAACAGTTAAGCACAACATGACTGAGTGTAAATCATAAATAATCAGTGAGGAAGTAGCAGTGAAAATCCCCCAAGGGGTCTAAACAAGTCGGCACGAGGCCCCAAACATGGCTTATAGCCCAAATATAGCAATAGTCTTTAGAACACAATTTAACATATGATTTAGAGTAAAATACGCAACTCAATAGTTGTCGCGGAGAGGACCAAGTCCAATCCAAAAATCAGTGCGCGCCACATACTCGTCATCTGATATATGCGCCATTCTAAAAATAGTGAGAAATATGAAGTCCGGGGTTTCATACCCTCAAGACAAGATTTATAGCCATTACTTACCTCTATCGGGCCACGATACTAATCCACGATGCTCTTTCCCCTCAAATCGGCTCATGATTGCTCCGAATCTAACCAAAACCAGATTATCATCATCAATATATGCTAAAGGAACAAAATCCAATCAAAAACTATCAATTTAGACACGAATTCTCGAAATTCGGCCAAACCCGATCCCTGGGCCCACGTATCGAAGACTGACAAAAATTACATCACAATAATCCCCATTCCCTTACGAGTCTACCCATACCAAGTTTACCAAAATCCGACCTCAATTGCCCACTCAAATCACCAAAAGAAATTTCCAAATTTTCCTCCCTTTTCCCCAAATTTTCTACTTTAATTCCTCAAATTTCATGGTGAAAATCAAGACAAATTCATGAAATTGAACCAAAAATGATCGAAGAACACTTACCACAAGAATCCCACAGAAAATCTCGTCCAAGTTCTCCTCCCCCGGAGCTCTCTAATGGAAAAATGAGTTACGACCAAAAACCTCTGAAATTGGAACTTAAAACTTTTTGCCCAGGCTTGACTCTGTGCGGTCGCAGAAATAGGCATGTGATCGCGAAGAACAAAATGCTGCCCAACCAAACTAACCCTATGCGATCGCAGAAACACCTATTCAATCGCGTAAGACAACTGTCATGACCCCAAATCCTAAGCCGGTCGTGAAGGCTCCTATCATGGAACTAGGCTAGCCAACCATTTCAGATTATCAATATATCCCATATAATTTCCCAAATATTTAGCAGATTTTTAAAATATCGGTAAGAGATAAAACAAATACACACTTCCCCAAAACCTGGAGTCAACTGTCATGATCATCTAAGACTGAAAATACAATGTACAATAGTGACTTGCTACAACAAAAGTCTGAGGTATAAAAGAACAAAAGAAACTATAACCCGAGGGAGGCAAAGGAGGTGAGCTGGGGACACTGAGAAGCTACCTCAATCCTCCAAAAACTCCAAGCTCGTCCGGGGATCAACTAGTGGGATGGTCTGGTACCTGGATCTACACAGAGAGGTGCAGGGAGTAACGTGAGTACGCCAACTCAGTAAGTAATCAATGTAACTAAAAACTTGAGCGTAGTGACGAGCCATTTAAATCATATAAATCCATATAATGAATAACAGTAGAAATGAGCAAATCAAGTCAAAAGTCTACAATTCAGAATATTTCATAAAAACTCTTGTTTCCATTTAAAAATCTCGTAGGAAAAACTTTTATCCAACATTTGTTATTAGAGTCTCAGTGTAAAGAAGAGTGAAAAACAACATTTTCATAAAATATAAGCCCCTCGGGCATAATAGCACTCACAATAAAGCCTCATGGGCCAGCCTCTCAGCCACTCGTGACTCCACTATCAGTATCTCATGCTCTCACTTAACACCCGTACTCAGTAAGTACCCTGAACACACAAAACTGCTATGGCGGTAGCCCGCTCCACTACAATTATACATACATATATATTTATACTGTTGCGGCGTACCGCCCGATCAATATACATAACATATATTGTTGTGATGTGCAGCTCGATCCATATAATAGTCGACTGCGCTCACTGGGGGTGTACAGACTCCTGGAGGGCTCTCCTTCAGCCCAAGCGCTATATCTGCTGCGGCGTGCAGCCCGATCCAATATGTGTATTGCTCCAGCGTGAAGCCCGATTCATATATAACATATATTGCTGCGGCGTGCAGCCCCAATCCGCATATATAGAATCTATATTGCTGCGGCATGCAGCCCGACCCACATAATATATAACATATATATTGTTGCGGCGTGCAACCCGTCCCATAACTATCCTCACATACTCGGCGCTCGGCCTAACACATATATACAACTGCGGCGTGCAGCCCGATCCATAGGAATCCTCACATACTCGGCTCTCGGCCTGACTCAGTCACACTCACAAGCCACAGGACTCAGCCCCAAATACTTTTTAGAGTTTTCAAAGTAGTGTGATAACAGTGAAAATAATAGCAAGTAGGAAACATGACTGAGTTTACAATTTACTAACAGGATAGCGGTAGAATAGTGTAAAAGTACCCACTGAGGGTCTAAACAGATCGGCACAAGGCCCCAAAATATGGCTTACAGCCCATAAACAAGTATAAACTTCTGAAATACAGGATCTCATAAGGTTTCAAATATAATACGCGGCTTAATAGTCTCTACGGGACGAACCAAGTCACAATCCTTATCGGTGCACGCCCCCACGCTCGTCACCTAACATGTGCGTCACCTCATTCATCAACACAATATCGATAACCGCGGTGTCATACCCTCAGGTTTAGAGTTACAATCGTTACCTCAAAACAGCCCAAAAACTACTCCACGATGCGCTTGCCCCTCGAGTTGACTCCCAAATGCTTCGAATCTAACCGAAACCAGATTAGCATTATCAATATACGCTAACGGAACAAAACCCAATCGAAAGATACAAATTTTAACACAAATTCTCGAAATTCGGCCAAACCCGAGCCCCGGGCCCACGTCTCGAAATTCGATATAATTTACATCACTAGAATCCTCATCCTCCCACGATTCTATATATACCCAAAACGCTACAATTGGACCATAATTGCCCACTCAAATTACCAAAAGAATTTCCAATCTTCCTCCTCATTTTTCCTAACTTTTTCCTCTTTAATTCTTCAAATTACAAGCCTAATCCAAAACAAAATAGCATAGAAACGAGTTATATAGTCCGGGAACTTACCTCTACTGAAGACCCTCGAAGACCTTATTCAATTTGTTCTCAAATAAGCTCCATCCGCATGTAACAATGGAAGAATAACCAAAATTTTGCGGAGGCATTCTTTTATATTGTTCTGCTCAGCTAATCCACACCTGCGGACCTTTCATCGCACCTGCGGTCCCAGGTGCGCACCTGCGAAAACCTCAATTCTCACACCTGCGGTCCCTTTTTCCGCATCTGCAGCTTCACAGGTGCGGCCAATTTTTCGCACCTGCAGACTCCTCCTGTCTAGCTTCTTCTTGCTCCTGCGCCTGGACCATTGCACCTGCGGCTGCCCATCCGCATCAGCAGCTTAACACCAACAACTATTTGCTACAAATTTCCCAAGTTCAAACCTCCGCCAACCATCCAAAATTAATCCCGAGCCCCTCGGAGCCCCAACCAAACGTACCAACACACCCCATAGCATCATTCAAACTTAGTCGAGCCTTCGAAACACCAAAATTACATCAAATTCAAACCTACGAACTTTGAAACTTCTAAATTTCGCCAATGATGCCGAAACCAACCAAAACACACCCGATTAACCTGAAAATTTGCACACATATCCAAAATGACATTACGAACCTGTTCCAACTGACCCCTATAGCATATTTTTCACTGCCGACCGGAAATCACCAAAAGCTAACTTTCGCCAATTCAAGCCTAATTCTACACCGGACATCAAAACTTCATCCCGAACACACTCCTAAGTCCCAAATCACCTAACAAAGCTAACTGAAACATAAAATCTGCATTCTGAGGCCGTTTACCAATAAATCAACTCTCAGTTTGACTTTTCAACTATTAGTCTACTTTAAGAGGCTAAGTGCCTCTGTTCTCACCAGGACCACTCCGAACCCAAACCATCCGACCCAACACAACATAAACATATTAAGCAATATACGATAAAGCAGAATTGGGGGAATCGGGGCTAATCTCACGAAACGATCGGCTGGGTCGTTACAACAACTCCTCACAACAATGCGATCATGACCAGCTCTATGCAATCGCATAGAGCAATCCCATAACCTCACTGCCGCACGCGCCCATACTGTGCGATCGCAATGCACCTCACACGACCACACTGTTTTGGCTCCTCTCACTTCGCGATAACGGACCTCTGAAGGCGATCACATATAATAAATTGTGCTGCCACACCAATAAGACTATGCGATTGCAGCCTCACAATTGCGATCTCAAATAACGAATCCAGACCAAGAAAAATACAGCAGCAACAACAGTCCTTTTAAGGCCAAACACAATCTGTTAACCACTCGAAACATACCCGAGGCCCCCTGGAACCTCAACCAAACCTACCAACACACCCCATAACATCATCCAAACTTGGTCGAGCCTTCGAAATACCAAAAAAAATGCAAAAAACACCAAAATTACATCAAATTCAAGCTTATGAACTCTAAAACTTCTAAATTTCGCCAATGATGCCGAAACCAACCAAAACACATCCGATTGACCTGATATTTTGCACACATCCAAAATGACATTACGAACCTGCTCCAACTTTCGAATTCCTTTCCGACCCTGATAGCCTATTTTCAACTGCCGACCGGAAATCGCCAAACACTAACTTCCACACATTCAAGCCTAATTCTACTCCGGACATCAAAACTTCATTCCCAACACACTCTAAGTCCCAAATCACCGAACGAAGCTATTCGAGCAATAGAATCCGCATTCCGAGGTCGTTAACCAATAAGTCAACTCCCAGTTGACCTTTTCGACTATTAAGCTAATTTAAGAGACTAAGTGTCTCAATTCTCACCACGACCACTCCGAACCCGAACAAACCGACCCAACGCAACATAAATAGGCTAAGTAACATAGGATAAAGCAGAAACGGGGAAAACGGGGCTAAACTCTCGGAACAACCGGCCGGGTCGTTACATCCTCCCCTACTTAAACATATGTTCGTCCTCGAATGGGCCAAGAGTTGTTCTCCAACACCATCAAACTGCCGCGTAGCCTACCATGCACATACTCGGTGGTGATCCCACATCACCCTATCCCATATAGGTCCAATAGCACAACACAGTTGAAATTTCAAAATTTAACCTGACCCATAAACCTTAGAACTAAATTTCCACTTCTGAAGTAATATACAAGATCAAAATTCCACAGCTATAAAATGAATAGGTCTGAACACGCTGTATCAAGCCATATACGCACCCCAGATGAAATCACATAATACACCGCGTGACTCAAACGCTCATAGCGATAACTCTTAACCAAAATAACTGCTCAGAACAACCCAATACCGATACATAACCTCTTATCACGAAATGCCCCGCTCTAACACTTCCATATACTGCCGATGATGAAAGAAACACATAGAAACTAACAACCATTAGTCCGATCAGCCAAACATGAAGCTCCCCCGTCCCAAACAGGAATTATAGCAGATTTCTAAGGCAACTCCCGATATTTATCCTTCCAACTATGTTGTAGACAATTCTGACAATATTCATTCTAGGTCCAATGACCTCTTCTCATCCAACACGACCACTCTGCTGACATGGCACATCGATACAATTCGAAGCCATAACTTGTGCAACTCGTTCAATCAATAGCAACATCCCAATGTAATCAAATTATATAAAAGATTCACACAAGAGGACCATCCTGCCATTAACAGTTACCATCACAACATCATGCTAAAAGCCTGGCACACATCATGAAAAATCAAAACACACGAACCCAATACCAAATGTCATACCCCTACATAACTCCACTACACTGCGCGATCTCATCCAAACGCTGGTCCACATGAAATATTTCAAGCCACCTTGCCCAAATCAATAACCATTCGAAATACGACATTAAGTACTCAAAGTGCATTTCCATAACCACGGGGAAATCGGAGAATACCATGCAACACGAATCAGAAAGAACATAACCAATACGTCTCAACCTCGCAATACCCAATTACTTACCTTACTCAAATCTAGCTATAAATCCCAAGTAGAACCGCACCATATGTGCATATAACCAATAATCACAACTCCTCGCAACACCGAAGGGTAACTCATAGATCACTCCAGAACATGAATAAACTCAATGACAATCGAATGGTACATTCCTCGGCGATAGAATTTGGAGCCAACACTTCTAACTTGGTGCAGAACACACACCCATACTGGACTACCAATAACCCTAAATCAACTTTGGTCACTCACAACAGATAGATAACTCACTGAAAAGTTCACAATGACTGAACCATGGTACATACTAACATCTGACTAGCTTGTTCGCATCTTCACAGTTCACTATCACAAAATAACCTGTTTATGAGAACTCTCAGTCTCGAAGTCCATGAAGCGCACAGATTATTATATCTGATCTCAACTCCACCACTCGAATACTTAGCACATCCCTAATACTCAATCATTCCACGAGGGACACCGTTATAATTCTTCCATGTTACCAAGCAACCTTGAATATCAGTAGTCGATCCAACAACAGAGCGTAGAAGTACCAATGAAGTACCCTTAACTCCGCACATTGCCCTTTCTAAAATGTATACCCTGATCAAGCCACCCAATAGCGATATCATCTACCTAGTCATCTGAAACTTTCAATGCTGCCTAAGAATTTTGACCTTCCTTCCCGAACTAAAATGTGACCTCACATATGAAAATCTCAACTCTACCCAACATACCGCATACATCATGCCTCTAGGACAAATATGGGAACTTCATGATCCCTTCCGAGCCACAAGAAACTACGTACCCAACTATCCAAGAACTTCCATTTGATCCCATTTAGAAGCAAAATCACTATACATCACCTGCACCTCACGCCAGCAGAAAATTTGCATCTCTAACCGTGGTAGAAACCATCAGGAACTATCTGAATCCCATTTGTACAACACCCAACCGTCAGGACTGAATCCTTCTGGCTCAACCAAGCTACGCAGGTCACCAAAACCCAAGAGCATTGCTAAGAAACACCTGTAAAAACTCATCACCTCATGAACACCCAAATAACTAATCATATCCCTTACCATGCCGATCCGACCTACTACCAAGTTGTCCTACTTACCCCAGTTTCTTCTGACTTACCTTCAAATTGATACTTCTCCTTACCATTATACCATAATTCTCATCCCAGACTCGCCACACGAGTCCTAAGCATAAAAACCGTACCGTCTAAGTCTAATAAGCTGCCGAATACTCTCTCAAATATTCCCAAAAGTACCACATTCAAAATACTTACCCTGAAGAGACTTCCTGCAAATCTAAAGACATTACCTTCACCTTCCTGATACTGATATGTAGAATCCATGATGATGTAGAAATGCCACAAGTATTGACACACTCCAACATAAATCTTAATCACACTAACCAATTAGGCAAAATCGACCTGACCCGTTTGCACACTAACATACTAGGAAAGTGATCAACTCACTTGAAGCCACAGGCAAATTCATAGACTGCACACACTACACCTTTTACAGTTACCTCTCAATCATTCCATAGAATTCATTTGCCCATAGAGTACATACAACCTATATCGAAGAATTTTCATTACTCGAGTCATTCCCAGACCCTACACCAGCAGGTCATAACTAATTTACCAATATACCTCAAACTGAAACCAATACACACAAAATCGTGTAATCAACTTATCATTAACAAACTCCCCCACTTGGCTCAAAGCCCACGATCAAGGCAACCAATAACTCACAATGCCAATAATAACACAACCCGTCTAACAGCTCAAGTCATGTGCAAATCTCGCATTCACCATTGTAATAGTCATGCCGACTTCCACAAGCTATCTAAACTCAAATTACATATATCATTTACTGGTAGAAGATAACTTACTATAGAACAACATAAGGATCACACATCCCAGGACAACCCGCAGGAGATACTCCTGCCCGCCTAGCCTCAAACTGATATCTCTCTATACACTTTCGAAGACCATAACTATCACGCAATCACTACACCTTTCTGCATATAAACACAAACAACGCCTACCCTCAAGGCATCACAATACGCGGTACGAACCTGAAGCTGACGTCAGAACTAACACTGGAGCGGTGGTCAAAGAAATCTTGAGCTTCTGGAAGCTCTACTCACACACGTCTGGCCACATGGATACCCTCATTGTACACCATGTGTCCCAAGAATGCTGCTGAACTGAGCGAAGATTCACACTCGGAGAACATTGCATAGAGCCTTTCCTCCCTAAATCCTTATTATGCCATCCTCAAATACTGAGGATGCTACTCCTAGCTACGCGTATATGCCAGGACGCCATCATCGAATACAATAACAAGGAGTTCTAATACGGATGGAATACATTGTTAATAAAATACATGAACGCTATTGGGGCAATGATCAGCCCAAAAGACATCATCATGAACTCATAACCCAACAGAAAGATCCGCTGCACTCCACAACTAAACAACATGAGAGGTCTTCCAATACACTCACAACTGGAAGCCATATACCAAACTGAGATAGAAATCAAACACTCAATAGTTCTTGCCACATTTCTAGCCAACCTTTTTGTCACAATCAAACAATCTGAACACAGCTAACCATCAAATCACACTCACCATATAGCTATCTAGTCACCAATTCTCATCAATAAGAACACAAACGGACATATAAGTCCCCAAATGTACGACACACACAATCGAAATCTTAGCATTCAAGCCACAGAATGAATCTGGCCTCAAGTTCTCCAGACTGGCCCATTACCAACATGCCAAAATCATATCTCATCCATGGAAGTCACAAGTCATAGATGCACAATTGATACCAAGCGCTCTCGTGCACGTTCGTATACATGGAAGGAATTCAAGAGTTATGTTCTTGGTTGAACTAAATGGATTCGCATGACAAGAATTCAAGAATGTGAGATTTTCCTAAGGGTTCTGCAGCCTCTCAATGATAAGTACAGACGTCTCCATACTAATCTCCAAGACTCTACTAAACTTGCTCATGACCGGTGAGTCCTATGTAACATAGCGCTCTGATACCAACTTGTCACGATCCCAAATCTAAGCCAATCGTGATGGCGCCTATCATGGAACTAGGCTAGCCAAAACTACACTCAAATCGTAATAAGCTTCTATTTACATCTTTACTAAACTGATAATCCGTAAGGGTTTCTTTTAAACATTTTTAAAACAATTAAAGCTATACCGAATATTAAATACAACCCCCCAGATCCCAGAGTCACTGGTCATGAGCATCACAGAAAATACACAACTCAAAGAAAATAAACTCTATAATAATAAGCAGGAGAGAGCAGGACTGCGGACGCGTGCAGATACCTCGCAAAATCTCCGAGACGAGCTCTGGAACAGATTCACAGCTCACACTTCCCTAACACCTGGATCTGCACACAAGGTGCAGGGAGTAATGTGAGTACGTGAACTCAGTAGTAATGAAAATAAATTAGGTCAGAGCAGTAAGAAACACATAAAATCAGATCATCATTTAACAATAAGCACACCCTTTCTCTCCAACAATGTATACGTTAAATCATCACGCTTAAAAGCCGATTTCAGTAAAAATCATTTGGAAATATACTTTCCAATAGTTTCAACATAATTTTCAATAAATTTAGTGTAAAAATGATAAAAATCATAAAAAACCCCTCGGGCAAAACACATTTCATAAGTTCAGAGTGAAAGTGGTAAAATCATAAGTAGCCCCTCGGGCAAAAACATGCATCAAAACCGGCCCCTCGGGCAGGCCTCACAATCACTCATAATCAACCCCTCAGGCATACCTCACAGTCACTCATAATCAGCCCATCGCGCATACCTCAAAGTAACTCATGCCTCCCAATCACTCGTCACTCGGCACTCGGCACTCGCACTCAGTAGGTACCTGCGCTCACTAGGAGGTGTATACAGACTTCGGACGAGCTCCTTCAGCCCAAGCTCTAATATCAAGCCACCTCGTGGCGTATCATATCCTCACAATCAGGCCCTCGGCCTCACTCAGTCAGAGCCTCTCAAAAGCCCCTCGGGCGTATCAGTAAAACGGGGTACTCGACCCAAAACATCATTTTATATCTCAAAATAGTGTAAATAAGGCTGAGTTTCAAAATCAGTTAAGCACAACATGACTGAGTGTAAATCATAAATCAACAGTGTGGAAATAGCAGTGAAAAGCCCCCAAGGGGTCTAAACAAGTCGGCACGAGGCCCCAAACTGGCTTATAGCCAAAATATAGCAATAGTCTTTAGAACACAATTTAACATATGATTTAGAGTAAAATACGCAACTAAATAGTTGTCGCGGAGAGGACCAAGTCCAATCCAAAAATTAGTGCGCGCCACATACTCGTCATCCGATATGTGCGCCATTCTAAAAACAATGAGAAATACGAAGTCCGGGGTTTCATACCCTCAGGACAATATTTATAGCCATTATTTACCTCTACCGGGCCACAATACTAATCCGCGAATATCTTGCCCCTCAAATAGGCTCCCGATTGCTCCAAATCTAACCAAAACAATATTAACATCATCAATATACGCTAAAAGAACAAAACTCAATCGACAACTATCAATTTAGACACAAATTCTCGAAATTCGGCCAAACCCGAGCCCAGGGCCCACGTTTCGAAATCCGATAAAAATTACATCACAAGAATCCTCATTCCCTTATGAGTCTACCCATACCAATTTTACCAAAATCCAACCTCAATTTCCCACTCAAATAACCAAAAGAAATTTCCAAATTTTCCTCCTTTTTTTCCCAAATTTTCTACTTTAATTCCTCAAATTGCATGGTGAAAATCAAGACAAATTCATGAAATTAAACCAAAAATGATCGAAGAACACTTACCAAAAGAATCCCACTGAAAATCTCCTCCAAGTTCTCCTTCCCCCGAGCTCTCTAATGGAAAAATGAGTTATGGCCAAAAACCCCCGAAATTGGAACTAAAAACTTTCTGCCCAGGCTTTACTCTGTGCGATCGCGGAAAAAGGCACGCGATCGCGAAGAACAAAATGCTGCCCAACCAAACTAACCCTATGCGATCGCATAAGACAACTCCTCACAACAATGCGATCGCGACCAGCTCTATGCAATTGCATAGAGCAATCCCATCACCTCACTGCCACACGCGCCCACACTGTGCGATCACAATGCACCTCACGCGACCGCACTGTTCTGGCTCCTCTCACTTCGCCATCGTGGACCTCTGAAGGCGATCAGATATAATAATTTGTTCTGTCTCACCAATAAGCCTATGCGATCGCAGCCTTACCATTGCGATCACATATGAGGAAACCAGACCAAAAAAAATACAGTAACAACAATAGTCCTTTTAAGGCCAAACACACTCCGTTAACCACCCGAGGCTCCCCAGAACCTCAACCAAACCTACCAACATACCCCATAACATTATTCAAACTTATTCTAGCCTTCGAAACACCTAAAACAATGCAAAAACACCAAAATTACATCAAATTCAAGCCTATGAACTCTGAACTTCTAAATTTCGCCAATGATGCCGAAACCAACCAAAACACATCTGATTGACCTGAAATTTTGCACATATATCCAAAATGGAATTATGAACCTGTTCCAACTTTCAGAATTCCATTTTGACCCCGATAGCCTATTTTCCACTACCGGCCGAAAATTGCCAAAAACTAACTTTCGCCAATTCAAGCCTAATTCTACACCGGACATCAAAAATTCATTCCTAACACACTCTTAAGTCCCAAATCACCTAATGAAGCTATCTGAGCCATAAAATCTACATTCCGAGGTTGTTTACCAATAAGTCAACTCCCAGTTGACTTTTTTTGACTATTAAGTTAATTTAAGAGACTAAGTGTCTCACCACAACCACTCCAAACCCGAAACAACCGACCCAACATAAAATAAATAGGCTAAGAAACATACGATAAAGCGGAACTGGGGCTAAACTCTCAGAACGACCGACCGGGTCATTACATTTCATCATCGTGTATATTGACGATATCTTGGTGTATTCTCAATCTCGGGAGGATCATGAGAAACATTTGAGAGTTGTGCTTCATACCTTGAGCGAAAATAGGTTGATGCAAAATTTTTGAAGTGTGAGTTCTGGCTCATTTCAGTAGCGTTCTTGGGGCACGTGGTGCCCAGAGAGGGTATTCTGGTTGACCCAAAGAAGATAGAGGCGGTGCAGAGCTGGCCTAGGCCGTCATCAGCAACCGAGATTCACAGTTTCCTCGGTTTGGCAGGGTACTATCGTTGTTTTGGTAGAGGGATTTTCATCAATTGCAGCACCTATGACCAGACTGACCCATGAGGGTGCTCAGTTCAGGTGGACTGAGGAGTGTGAGGAGAGCTTTCAGAAGCTCAAGTCAGCTTTGACTACAACTCCAGTATTAATTTTTCCTACAGGTTCAAGTTCTTATATAGTTTATTGTGATGCCTCAAGAGTTTGCCTTGGATCGGTTTTGATGCAGGACGGTAGGGTGATTGCCTATGTGTCTAGACAGTTGAAGGTGCACGAGAAGAATTATCCAGTGCACGATTTTGAGCTAGCAGCTATTGTTCACACCTTGAAGATTTGGCGTCATTATTTGTATGAAGTGCATTATGAGATTTTCACTGATCACCGTAGTTTGCAGCATCTGCTTAAGCAAAAAGATCTGAATTTGCATCAAAGGAGGTGGTTGGAGCTTCTCAAGGACTATGATCTCACTATTTTATATCATCCGGGGAAGGACAATGTAGTGGCCGATGCCCTAAGTCGCAGAGAGGAGAGTTTGGGGAGTCTAGCCTACCTTCCAGTAGCAGAGCGACCATTAGCACTTGATGTTCGGGCTTTAGCGAGTCAGTTGGCGAGATTGGAACTATCAGGGCCTCCGCGGATATTGGATTGTGTATCCTCCAAGTATTCTCTTTATGATCAAATTAGAGCACGACAATATGATGATCTACACTTGCTTGTTCTTTAGGACAGGGTCCGTCGCGGTGATGCAAGTGATGTGGTTATTGGTGATGAAGGGGTCATGAGGATGCAGGGCCGTATTTGCGTGCTCAATGTGGATGGACTTCGAGATTTGATTCTGGCTGAGGCCCATAGTTCGCGGCATTCCATCCATCCGGGTGCCGCGAAGATGTATCAGAATCTGAGGCAGCATTATTGGTGGAGGCAGATAAAGAGGGATATTGTTGAGTTCGTGGCTCGGTGTCTCAACTGTCAGCAGGTCAAGCATGAGCACCAGAGATCAGGTGGATTACTTCAGAGATTAGATATTTCGGAGTGGAAGTGGGAGCGGATCACCATAGACTTCGTAGTTGGGCTCCCACAGACTTCGAGGAGGTTTGATACTATATGGGTTCTTGTGGATCGGATGACCAAGTCCGTGCACTTCATTCCTATTGATAATACTTATTCTTCTGAGCGATTAGCTGAGATTTATATCAGGGATATTGTCCGATTGCATGGGGTTCCAGTTTCTATCATATTTGACAGAGGTACTCAGTTCACATCTCAGTTTTGGAGAGCCGTACAGAGAGAGTTGGGTACTCAGGTCAAGTTGAGCACAGCGTTTCCTCCTCAGACCGACGGGCAGTCGGAGCATACGATTTAGATTTTGAGGATATGTAACGCGCATGTATCATTGATTTTGGGGCTTCATGAGACTAGTTTCTGTCACTCGAGGAGTTTGCATATAATATAGTTATCAGTCGAGTATCTAGATGGCTCCGTATGAGGATTTATATGGTAGGAGGTGTAGATCTCCGGTTGGTTTGAGCTGGGCGAGGCTAGGCTAATAGGCACAAACCTTGTTCAGGATGCGTTGGGTAAGGCGAAGTCGATTCAGGAGCGGCTTCACACGGTGCAGTCTAGGCAGAAGAGCTATGTGGACCGGAAGGTCCGGGATGTGTCTTTCATGGTTGGGGAGAAGATGTTGATGTTCACCCATGAAGGGTGTTATGAGGTTCAGGAAGAGGGGAAAGCTGAGTCCCAGGTTCATTGGGCCATTTGAGGTGCTTCAGAGGATTGGGGAGGTGGCTTATAGACTTGCCTTGCCTCCCAGCTTATCTAGTATTCATCCGGTGTTCCATGTTTTGATGCTCCGGAAGTATGTTGGTGACCCGTCTCATGCTTTGGACTTCAGCACGGTTCAGCTCGAGGGTGATATGTCATATGAGGTAGAGCCAATGGCTATTTTGGGTTGTCAGGTTAGAAAGTTGAGGTCTAAAGATATAGCTTCAGTGAAGGTTCAATAGAGAGGACAGGCGGTGGTGGATGCCACCTGGGAGACTGAGTGGGAGATTCGGAGCAGATATCCTCACTTATTCGAGACTCCAGGTATGTTTCTAGACCCGTTCGACGATGAATGTTTGTTTAAGAGAGGGAGGATGTCACAACCCAGCCGGTCGTTCTGTGAGATTAGCCCCGTTTCCACCTTTTCTGCTTTATCGTATGTTTCTTACCCTATTTATGTTGTGTTGGGTCGGTTGGTTCTGGGTCGGAGTGGTCGTGGTGAGAATTGAGACATTTAGTCTCTTAAATTATCTTAATAGTTGAAAAAAGTCAACTGGGAGTTGATTTATTGGTAAACGACCTCGGAATGTGGATTTTATAGCTCGGATAGCTTCGTTAGGTGATTTCGGACTTAGGAGTGTGTTCGGAATGAAGTTTTGATGTCCGATGTAGAATTAGGCTTGAATTGGCAAAAGTTAGTTTTTGGTGATTTCCGGTCGACAGTGAAAAATAGGCTATCATGGTCAGAATGGAATTTCGGAAGTTGGAACAGGACGCTTAATGTCATTTTGGATATGTGTGCAAATTTTCAGTTCAATCGGATGTGTTTTGGTTGGTTTCGGCATCATTGGCGAAATTTAGGAATTTCAAAGTTCATAGGCTTGAATTTGATGTAATTTTGGTGTTTTCGTGTCGTTTATGGTGTTTTGAAGGCTCGACTAAGTTTTAATGATGTTATGGCGTGTGTTGGTAGTATTGGTGGAGGTGTCTGGGGCCTCGGGTGTATTTTGGATGCTCAAACGGGAACTTTTTGGCCTTAAGGAGTCTGCTGTTTTCTGGTGTTTTAGCCGCAGTGATTTATTCACTGCGATCGCATAGAGTAAAAGAGTGGGACATGAATTTTGTTCTATGCAATCGTGTGGTTAGGATTGCGATTGCATAGGTTGGGAAGGTGAAGGAGCGCGATCGCGTGGACGTTGGTGCGATCGCGTGGACGTTGGTGCGATCGCGTAGAGGTTCTGAGGCGCGTGTGCGGGATGGAGATTTGTTCTATGCGATCGCGTGTGTTGGTATGCGATCGCGTAGAGTGGTCTGGGTTGTGCATCGCTATCGCGTGGCTGGAGTCGCGATCGCACTGAAGGGATTTTACGTGCTGGGCAGAATGTTTTAAATAGTTATTCTTACGAAAATTTGTCCATTTTCCTCCATTGTCAAGCGGATTTAGAGCTAATTGAGAGGGTTTGAAGAATAAATCAAAGGGGATCACTTGGAGGTTAGGTTTTCAACTTCATTACTCATTTCTATATCATTTTCTAAGTAATTAAATCGGAAAATTGTTGAATTTAAACCAAAAATTTGGGGAAGTTAAGTTCATGGAATTGGTGTTCCTGGTATGTATAGAATCGTAGGAGGACGAGGATTTTAGTGATGTTAATTTTATCGAATTTCGAGACGTGGGCCCAGGGCTCCGGTTTGGCCGAATTTTGAGAATTGTGTCTAAATTGATAGTTTCCGATTGGGTTGTGTTCCTTTAGCGTATATTGATGATGTTAATCTGGTTTTGGTTAGTTTCGGAGCAATCGGGAGCCAATTTGAGGGGCAAGAGCATCACGATTTAGTATTGTGGCCCGATAGAGGTAAGTAATGGCTATAAATCTTGTCATGTGGGTATGAAACTCCGGGCTTCATATTTCTCACTGTTCTTAGAACCGCGCACATATCGTATGACGAGTATGTGGCGCGTACTGATTTTTGGATTGGACTTGGTCCTCTCCGCGGCAACTATTGAGTTGCGTATTTTACTCTAAATCATATGTTAAATTGTGTTTTAAAGACTATTGCTATATTTGGGATATAAGCCATGTTTGGGGCCTCGTGCCGACTTGTTTAGACCACTTGAGGGCTTTTTACTGCTATTTCCTCACTGTTGATTTATGATTTACACTCAGTGATACTGTGTTTAACTGCTTTCGAAACTCAGCCCTATTTGCACTATTTTGAGATATAAAAATGATGTTTTTGTTCGAGTACCCCATTTTACTGATACGCCCGAGGGGCTTTTGAGAGGTTCTGACTGAGTGAGGCCGAGGGCCAAATTGTGAGGATATGATACGCCACGAGGTGGCTTGGTATTAGCGCTTGGGCTGAAGAAGCCCCTCCAGAGTCTGTACACACCTCCAGTGAGCGGAGGTACCTACTGAGTGCGAGTGCTTAGTGCTGAGTGCCGAGTGACGAGTGGCGAGTGGTTGGGAGGCATGAGTGATAGTGAGGTTGCCCGAGGGGCTGATACTGAGTGGTTGTGAGGTGCTGAGTGATGTTCTGCCCGAGGGGCGATTTATGATTCATGTTTTTTCCCGAGGGGCTACTTATGATTTATTTCATTTTATACTAAATCCTTCGGTTACTTTTATTTCGGAAATTGTTGGAAAACACATTTTTCAAAGGATTTTACTAAAGTTGGCTTTTAAGGCATTTTGATTTCATATATCTATGTATATACTGTTGGAAAGAAAGGTTGTGCATATTGTGAATTGATGATATTGATTTTTATGTGTTTCTTGCCGCTTAGACTTGATTTATTTTCATTACAACTGAGTGGCATACTCACATTACTGCCTGCACCCCTTTGTGAAGATACAGGTGCTGATACTGAGCGTTAGCCATCTATTTCGTGCGGAGCCGGAGTTTGGGATATAGGGGTAGTTGTTCAGCGTCCGCTTTTTTCCCTTCTTATGTTGTACCTAGTTATTTTTTCGGAGGTTTTGTATTATAATAATAGGCTTTTGGTATATTTCTTAGATGCTCATGACATGTTGGCTCCGGGTTTTGGGGAAGGTTAGAGTGTTTAACTATTTATTTGCCTAATGGATTCAGTAATTCTATATACTTTATGAAATATTTGAAATGGTTGAGGTTTTGGAAAGAAGCTGTAATTATGTGGTTATTGGCTAGCCTAGTTCCACGATAGGCACCATCACGACCGGTTTAGGATTTGGGGTCGTGACAGCATATTTGGAAATCATGTATTTTGAAGGAAAACTATGTTTTAAAATTCCTCTTTCCAATATATATATATATATATATATATATATGTACCCGGAGAAAGTATGTTTCAAAGGAAATTCTCCATTTTTACAATAATTATATTCAAAGCTTTCAATATAAACTTACGATTTAAAGGTTTTCACTCGAAGGTTTGACCAATTTAGTGGGTTGTCGGCTAAGGCCTGATGTGGAATGCTAATGTAGTGTTGAGTTACTGTTGTTCTTATTGTGTTGTGGTATTCCGGTTCTGGCTTGTATCTTTGTCTATCATTTCTGTGTAATATTGTGTTATTCCGTTAATGTTGCTGCATTTCCTTCCGCCTTGTAAATGTTTGTTATTTGCTATATTGTGTAGTCATTAGATTGATGTCATATTCTGCCTTTTCTATATTTATGTCTGTTTTAGCTTTTAGACCAGTGGTGTCTTGACTATTTCTCGTCACTACTTCACCGAGGTTAGTCTTGATACTTACTGGGCACCGCTGTGGTGTGCTCATACTAGACTTCTGCGCATTTTTATGTGCAGATCCAGGTAATTGTTGTTAGTAGCGGCGCAGATCACTGCCGAGGAGACTCAAGGTAACCTGCTGCAGTGTTTGCAGGTTTCGGAGTCACCTTCCTATTTTTATTCAACTGTTCTTACTATTTCTAAAAAGTTGTATTTTGGAGTTGTAGAGAAAATTCGTATAGCTTATGACTTGTATTTCCGGTTTTAGGAAATTGTAAATTTTGTCAAGATTCTATATCGAAACTGTTGGATTTTCCTTTATTTTTGTTGTTATTTAGTAAATGTTAGGCTTACATAGTCTCTACGACTAGGTGCCATCACGATACCCAATGGAGGGAGATTTGGGTCGTGACAATCTGAGTACTGAACTGACATGAGTAACTAAGTACTAGAAACTTGAATGTTATAGCATGATACGTTAAATAGTGGTTGTATAGCCACAAATTCTGGTGGCAGCTCTAACTCATAAGCTAATTGACCGATCCTTCGTAAGATTCTATATGTCCCAATATAGCAGGGACTAAGTTTTCCCTTCTTCCCAAATCTCATAACGCTTTTCATAGGAGAAACTTTCAGGAACACCAAATCATCAACTTGAAACTCTAGGTCTCTATGCCGCATGCTTGAATAGGACTTTTGGTGGCTCTGAGTCGTCTTCAAATGCTCTTGAATCAACTTAACTTTCTCTATAGTCTGATGGACCAAATTTGGTCCCAACAACTCCTCTTCACCAACTTTGAACCAACCAATCGGCGATCTACACCTTCACCCATACAAAGACTCGCACGGTACCATCTTTGTACTACAATGGTAGGTGTTATTATTAGCAAGGTCAATGAGAGGTATGTGATCATCCCAATTACTTTTAACATCAAGGACATATCCCCAATTGTTTAAATAACGCGTTCTGCCTGGCCATCTTTCTGAGGATGAAAAACTTGTGCCTAATCATTTGTGAAAGATCTTCTAAAAGTTCATCTTAAACTGAGCACCATAGTCCGAAATTACGGGCAACGGAGTCCCATTCAATCAGACGATTTCCTGAATGTACAACTTGGTATAATCTTCTACTGAATCTGTAGTTTTTACTGGCAAGAAGTGAGCTGACTTGGTATGTCGATTACAATCACTCAATCAAATCATGCTTCCAAATTGAGCGAGATAATCATGTTATAAATTCCATATTTACCATCTCCACTCAAAATATGTGTATTATGCGGTAAAATACTAGGCTTTCTGCTGCTCGACTTTCACTTGCTGACAATTCGGACAATTCTCCACAAAGTCTGCGACTTTCTTTTTCATGTCACTTCAACTAATAAATCTCCTTGGTCATGATGCATATTTGGGGAACCTGGATGGAAAGAATACCTGGAGTTATGGGCTTCTAACATGATCTTCCCTCTTTAAGTCCATCTATGTCTAGAACACACAATTTGTATTGGTACCTAAAAGTACCATCATTTCCCCCTTATTCAAAAGCCATCGTGTTATACTGGTGAATCTCCTCTCTCAACTGCAACACATAGGGATCATCAAATTGTTTCTCCCTCTCTTCGGCTACTAAGGGGGAACAAGTCCTGTTCTAGACAACAACCCCGTCATCTTCGAAGTCCAAAGTCGAACTCCTATCTTGGCTGGTGAACTTCTTTCACCAGAGTTCTCTTATCTACCTCAATCATGAGTTATACTTCCCACACTTTATCTTCTTAACCACTTCCTGAGAACACTTATAGTACTATTGTGAACTAAGTCCTTGACATGTACTCTAAATTTTAGAGTCTCGTGCAATGGCACTACCCTAATAACATATAAATAGGCATGGTTTTATAGCTTTTCTGTGATCACTTTATCATCAATAACTAAGCTCGGTGATCATTCTACTCACTTTGTGTTTCGTACACATGCTAGACATAATCCCTATGGTAATTATACAACTTTTCCTCATTACCAAACTCATTTTCTTTTTCATATCCAATGCTAACTATTCGAGTTTCATCTGGACTTACTGATGGTTTTCACATCACCTCTTATACTAAAGGTCTTATACTTGCGGATCCTTCTCGTTTTGTTGGGATCCAAATAACTTTCCTTATTTGCTGCAATTCTTTGCACTCTACGTCACTGACGACTACTCTTCCAACTTACTTCTGAGAAATCTTTTTTTTTAAAACTAAATTATTCACATAACAGAAAGCAAATGTATTCATAACTATCATACACAATCTTAATAATTTAACTCTGCTTACACTGTCAATCTTGGAGAAACCACATTTCGATAATTCCTAAAGGCTATTCTTCTATAGTTTTCTTTCTTATTGCTAGCTGATTGTTTTTTCCACTATCACTGTACTTCGGATTTAACTTAAACTCTTTGGGTTCTAACACACGTTCGGTATTTCAAATTGTCATTCACTCACTAGAGTTAACCTGGCTAAGTAAATCAAATTGTACCTCTACTAGCTTTGCTGAAAGTGCTAATTCACTGTATCTACTCAAACATACTAACTATTCTTTTACTAACTACCTGCCAGCGTCATGTGTTCTTGTTCTGCTTTGAATAACTAAAGTGAAACATAAAGCTATTTCTAACTTCCCTCACCATCCGACCCTGTTCTAGGTCGCATACTTATCTCCCTTTTTTTTCTTAGCTATGTACATGGATCACACTTAAAGAAAATTCATATGTCTTAAACGAAATTTGAATATCTAACCCCAAATTTTTTATACACTTCAAAATCACTTCAGACTATAAACCTCCGGCCTAAACACACAGTCACATCATTTGAAGGGGAAAATATCATATCTTTTATCTCACAATAATAGGCACTTCTTATAGTAACTTACTAACGTGGTACTTCCAGTTCTAATTTGTATAAATCTAAGCAACTTAAAATCATTCCCTAAAATTTAATGTTGCCTGCTCTTGATTCTCATTTCGTACATCATATTATTCTTAGCTATATTTCCCTTAGACTCTTTTCTGTCCAAAACTCTAGTGATCAATCCTATGCCCGCTGCGGTTGAATTCTTAACATGATACACTGAGGGGTCTGACGTACGGATATACTACCATACACATTTGATAAATCACTTCATGCACCATCCGGTGAGTCTTGGGTCTTAATCCCTAAAACATGCGAATGTTTTGCTATAATCATTGTTACTTACATTTTCTTTTAGCACCCATAGGCATCACTGTATACTCACAAGTCTCCAAAATATAACCTTACTACTCCTTTAACTCATTCATATCTAAGCCGAATTTACGGGGTATTATAGAAAAATATGAAAACAAGTTCACTCCCTTCTGCACATATCTGGTATCAACTACAAAAGTGAGAGCACCTTTACCGTATGGAATTTCTGTCAATAGATTGTTATGGGTTCTGGACAGATTTACAGTTCTTGAGCAAATAAAAAAAGATAACATGGACGATCTGCCATTGGCAGCTCCAACGAGATTAAACATAGTATCTTTGGCGAATTTGGACCAACAACCACGAAATGCTGAGCTTGGTAAGAAATATTTTGTGTAAACTGTAACAAATAATACAACAAGATTATTTTATCATATTATTTTAGGTCTTGTATATGTTGTATCGTAAAAATAATATTTACAATACCCATATAAACAGTCATCCTCGCTATTGTTGTAAGTTGTGGTACCATAAAGATCGCTGGCGTCCACGGCAACAAATGTCGACAAATCATTGTTATGGATACAGAATAAATTTAAAACATTCCTACTTATTTAAAAAATTTCAGTGACTTTAGGCAATGCTAAAGCAATTTAGCCAATCGCATTGAATTTACTATTATACTTCATTCAATATATTCATGTGTTGAGCTTATGATTTGAGTGGATTGTGTGTGGATCTCAGAAATGAATTTCTAATGCGACTCATTTTCTGTTTACAAGATTTAAGATGATTTGAGATTAATTTTCTGCAAGTTTTTGCTTATTGAATTGCAGATTTCCCGATAGATGATATTGTGTATTGCTACTTCCTTTTTCTACCTTTTGTGAGCGTCAAAATATAACATAAGGACATGTTTGTGGTCCTTCTTCAGTTATGTTACGTCCTGCAGTATTACGATGATGTTACACTCCGCAGTATTATATTACGACGATGTTACACCCTGTAGTATTGAACGTAAAATTGTCGTAAGATAATTAACATCAGTTTAAGGACAAGATTATTTGGAGATTATAAGTATTATGCTATTTCAAACAAGTGATATGTAAATTCGTGAAGGTGAGAGAGTAAGCAAATCAAAGAAAATGAATTTTCGTCAAGTTTGACATATTGGGATAAAAAACGGCCCGAACTAAAATACCCGATATTTATGAACTAGTGTCATACAATGTACCACATGATCATGATAGTCAAGTGTATAAGGTGCATAAAACTGAGTAGTATTTTAAGTAATTTGAGATAATTAATAAATATGTGGATAATCGGGTAATTATTAATTTTGGTGGGAAATTAACAATTAAATAAGATATTAATTGGTTGGGAATGGATGAGCTAATACATGGCATCCCAAAGAGGTTATGATAGTGAGTCTTAACTCACAAAGAATGGTGGCATAATTAAGATGACTATGTGGCTTAGTCATACAAAGAGTGGGGCCTACTCTTTAATAAAGACTTCTAAAATAAATCATTAAAATACATATGTTACATTTGCAATTTGAAGAGATTTGCAATTCTATATGGATTGAAGGCAAACAGATGGAGTTTGAATACATATCTGCAATTCTAAGAGATTTGCAACGAAGTTATACTGTGTAATTGCAATGAGATTTTGCTCTTTTAAAAGAGCACGGTACAATCTTTCTCAAGAATATCATACGGAGTTTCTTCTACTTCGATCCGATATTACATGTTTTGTCGCAATCAACGTATGTTGGAGGGATTGTCATGAGAATTGGTTCAGGTATGTTAAGGTTATCCCTTCTTTCTTTTGGCATGATCTATACGACCCAAACGAAACGAGCAACTGCACAATTTCCATAAATGACTTTATTCATAGAAATACTAGAGATGCTTATGTTCTTGATTCCACATATGCCATATTATTATATCATATGTTTATGGGTCTCAGAAAATACGTAAGTTGATAAAGTTTATTTCCTGATATTAATCAAAGGAATAATGGTCTTATGACACTGCGAAAGATTTTATTGACGTACTTCTCCTGCATTGCATTCATTTACATTGACTCATAATCAGATGGCGTTATATACGCATATAATATATATATATATATATATATATATATATATATATATATATATATATATATATATATATATATATATATATATGTGTGGGAAAAGGTTAAGGCATTATATACACACCACTACCTGATCAGTTGGTGTACGTTGATGATTCTCCCACAGTGGCCGAGATGATATGATGGGATGCCCTCAAAGGCTTGATGATGTTATAAATGCATATATCCATGCATGGTATGACATTTATACGCATATGCATGATATTATAATATTAAATGATTCACAGAGATATTCAGATATACATGTTGAGTCTTTTACTCCATGTTTCTCTAATTACTATTGTTTACAGATTTTCATTCCTTACATACTCGGTACATCATTTGTACTGACGTCCCTTTTCCCGGGGATGCTACGTTTCATGCCCGCATGTCCCGATAGACAGGTTGAGAGAGTAGACTATCAGCTGAGCGGGAGATGTTGGTACGCTCCATTTTCTCCGGAGTTGCTTATTTGGTTAGTATGATTTAGACATGTATTGACTGGTATGTCGGGGCCCTGTATTGGCCTTATGACGTTTATGTACTCTTAGAGGCTTGTAGACATATGTCATGTATATGAAATATTGTATGGCCTTGTTGGCCTATGTTCAGTGTACGAGTGATTATTTTGGCTTTATAGGACTGTACGTCATATGTATAAGTCAGTATACCAGGTTGGGTCATTTTATGTCGAGTGTTCTCTCATGTTTTATTCTTCTTACCTCATACGCCACTTCTGGCCCGCTTACCTATGATGATGTAATAAGAAAGATACATTACGCCGGTACTCGGTTGAGTAATGTACCAGGTGCCATTCGCGGCCCATCGATTTCGGTCGTGACAGAAGTGGTATCAGAGAAGTTCTGTCCTAGGGAGTCCACAAGTTGTTTCTAGTAGAGTCTTGTTTATGGGTGTGTTGTGCACCACACTTTCAAGCAGGAGGCTACAGGGCATTTAGGACTATCACTCTTTCCTCTTACTCTAGATCGTGTGGTAGAGCTTAGTTGTAAGAACTCAATTTCCTAAACTCTATCTTATTCATAATACGACGATTCCTCCATCCAGAAAGATGGTTGGTAAGGGATATAGCTTGGAAGAGCTGAGTCAGAGGAACTCAATTTTTTCATCATGCTTATGATGGATAAATATGAGGTATTCAGCAGACCATGTGTGTACTAGAATGTGAATACTAGAATGTTCAAAAAATAATTACAAAGATAGGCACTGGAAGCCTGGAAGGGATAAATATTACCTTAGTGTGGCTCCCGTCCCTAGTAGAGGGAGAAGGTTAGGCAACCCGAAGAGCCGGTGGATGGAGCAAGGGGAGCTAAAAGTAAGAGAATGTCTTGTTGAGGTTTTCAGAATAAAGTGATAGATAGAGATGTTAGCAGGGAAATAAGAATAGAGTTAATGAAGCATTATGAGTAAGATGTAATACATGGATGACAACGGTAGATCAGAGAAAATGATGAATGGCAGCATTACAGAGTCTATAGTCAAGGGAAGGAAAAAAAAAAAAAGAGGTGACAGGCCTTGAGACAGCAAAAGAATATAGGCTAAAACGTCATATCCACACTTCGAGAAATATGTTCGTGACTCTAACGTGATTACCAGAAGGGAAAGTTCGACCCCAGAGTAATAGAAATCAGTATGGACTTGTGAACAAGATAAACTAAACATGAATTAGGGACTGAGTGATTTGATAATAGACGACATCATGAGAATTTCAGAGATTACATTTTGGCAATAATAGAATGGACGACAGAAAAATAACCTTTTAAGGTCATTCAGGAAGACGCTTCCCTAAATCAAGCAATGTGAACAAAGTTAAGCTTAAGGGACTGTATGTGCCAGTTATACTAAGTGTCACCCTTGCGAGTACAGGTCCTGAGGCAGGTGCATCTGGGTTCCAGTCCGGAGCTCGTTCTTGAGTTATACTGATCAAGGCTTCATGGTGACCTGCTCCTCTTGCCGACTTCCAACAGCACTTTGGAGCTATTCTTTTGTTATTTATGTGTATACTCACTCATACAGTAGGACAAACTTTCATTCTTTTGATATTATTCTACTAGATGCATGTAGACTTGTGACACTAGTTCCTGGCACACACACGCTAGTAGACTTTATTTTGGGATGTAATCGTTAATTATGGCTTCATGATTATTTATTTTGCATAAAATTGCCTATGTTATCCGTTTCTAATTAATGTCTCAAAACTAAGTTAAGTAAGTGTTGAAAAATGTTTTTGGTAAACTATCTGAAATCACTAGTAGATAATGGTTGGCTTGCATGACGACGGTGTTGGGCTCCATCGCGACCTGAGTTAGAATTTGGGTCGTGACATAAATGCCACGAGCCACAGATAGGAAGATATCTTAAGCATGCATAAAGGTTGATCAAAGGAAGAGAAAACTAAAGAGTTACATCAACCAAGTAAATCAGAAGTCTGATTATTGGCCACAAATAATTATAAAAATCGTGATTGAGAACATTGCAGGATCATCCTTAATATCATAGGCACAAGAGAGATAGTACATCAAAACCACCATATTCCTAACAACCCTACGATAGAGCTAGTTTGAAGAATACCATCCTAAAAAAAAAGTTAGTATGGAGCTACCACCAGATTGTGTATGCACCAGATGTGCAAGTATTATAAGACATCTTCAAGTTGTAGATGTGAATTATACCTACGTGGAAGGGAGGTCATGAAAGTGATAGTAGATGTGATGCGAGATTTTAAGGTAAGTAAGTTAAAGGTGAATAAATTACGAGATACTCAGGTGCAGAAGGCTGTGAATAATCTATACTTTAGATAAAGGGCTAGAAGAATTGGGATTCAGTATCCAGAAATGATAGCGGCGTCTTCAGCGGCATATCTTCCAGCCTACGGTTTCTAGGTATCGAAAAGTCTAGTTAAGAGAATAAAGAAGAGTTAGAGGCGATGCGATGTCTCTCTTGATGTTCCAGAATAATGCAAGGAAATCTATGGTGCAAGCAAGTTGAAGGAAGGTTGCGGGTAGTATAAATGAATATGTGTAGGCCGCAAGCTAAAATATGGTTGAGCGAAAAGGTTTTAGAAAGACATAAGTAAGGATAAGGAAAGGCAAGTGATAAGGTCACGAGAATGGATAAGTTATCAGGATTAAGCTCATGAAAACAAAAGAGCTAATGGTTTCTCTAAGTTATAGAAAGTTCAGTATAGCTTGAATGAACTCAAATGAGTCTAAGACTAATAGCATTTAGAAGAGATGGAATGATGCCCTGGTAATAGAATAAGGGTGTAATTGTGATAAATAAAGGATTACTTTTAGGCCTTCGATTGAGTAATGACTTCATGAATTGTGAAGGATTAAAATACCCACGTAAGGCGAATCACATTGGGATGACTATGATATGAAATAGGGTTATGGAAGTACAGTATCGCCCCCAGGTGGATCAGGAAAATAATTTCAAATGTTCCACGATGCAACATAAGCCCTAGTGGCAATATGTTATGTAAGAAGTTTCAAGTTATCAACGGAAGATTGCAGATCAACATTGAGGTAAATCAACCGTGGATGGTAAAACCTGCAAAGTGCGAGATGAGATTAGGCTATCAGTCTTAAGATGAATAGTAATTAATAAGCGTTAAAAGACTTAGCTTTATGCATACATGCGAAGCAACGAGAGTAACTTGGAGTTTTGTAGAAGACCTCAGTCACGATAAATCAAAGTAAGAATTATGGTATAGTATGACTTACTTAGAAATTGGCTAAAAGATGGAGGAAAGAGAAGAGAAGAGTCGCATAGGCGCACATACAAAGTTAGAGTCGTACAGGCTGCATGATAGAAAGTAGCAACAGTTACGAGATTAGAAGCATTTCGACTACAAGTCATGGTGTGAGAAAGAGGCTTAAAGGGGAGAATGCCCTAGCCTTTGGATTTATTCAAAGAATAGTTTCCTAAATGGAAAGGCGAATGTTAAAGTATTCGCAATAGATATGGGTTATGAGATTTATAATAAGTGCATCAGTCAACATTCGAGGATGAATGTTCCAAAAAGGGGAATGATGTTACGCACTGCAGTATTATGATGATGTTACACTCCGCATGATTATATTACAATGATGTTACACCCTGTAGTATTGGACATGAAATTGTCGTAAAATAATTGACCTCAGTTCAAGGACAAAATTATTTGGAGATTATAAGTATTATGCTATTTAAAACAAGTGAAATGTAAATGCGTGAAGGTGAGAGAGTAAGCAAATCAAAGAAAATGAATTTTCATCAAAGTTTGACATGTTAGAATAAAATACCTGGCATTTATGGACTAGTGCCATACAAGGTACCACATGACCATGATAGTAAGGTGTGTTAAAAGTGAGTAGTATTTTAAGTAATTTGAGATAATTCTTAATTATGTAGATAATCGGGTAATTACTATTTTTTGTGGGGGATTAATAATTAATTAAGATGTTAATTGGCTGGGAATTGATGAGCTAATACGTGGCATCCCAAAGAGGCTATGATAGTGAGTCTAAACTCACAAAGAAAGGTGGCATAATTAAGATGACTATGTGGCTTAGTCATACAAAGAGTGGGGCCCACTCACTTTAATAAAGACTTCAACATAAATCATTAAAAGACATATGTTAAATTTGTAATTTGAAGAGATTTGCAATTCTATATGAATTGAAGACAAATGGATGGAGTTTCAAAACGTATATGCAATTCTAAGAGATTTTCAGTGAAGTTAAATTGTGCAATCGCGATGGAATATTGCTATTCTAAGAGAGCACGATAAAATCTTTCTCAAGAATATCATACGGATTTTCCCCAACTAGATCTGCCGTTACATGTTTTGTCGCAATTAAAGTATGTTGGTGGGATTGTCAAGAGAATAGATTCAGGTATGTTAAGGCTATATCTTCTTTCTTTTGGCATTATCTATAGGACACAAACGAAACAAACAAATGCACAATTTCCATAAATGGCTCTATTCATAGAAATATTAGAGATGCTTATAATTTTTTATTCCCCATGCATCATATTATTTTATCATATGTTCATGGATTTCCGAAAATACATAAGTTGATAAAGCTTATCTCATGATATTAATCAAAGGCATAATGGTCTTATGACACTCAGAAAGATTTTATTGATGTACTTCTCTTGCATTGCATTCATCTACATTAACCCATGACCAGATGTCGTTATATACGTGTGTGTGTGTGTATGTATATATATGTATATAGGATATGGGAAGAGGTTACAGTGTTATATACTTACCAACACCTGATCAGCTAGTATACATTGATGATTTGCCCACTGTGGCCGAGATGATATGATAGGATGCCCTCAGAGGCTTGATGATTTTATGAACGCATATACCCATGCATGGTATGACATTTATACGCATATGCATGACATTCTAATATCAAATGCTTCACACAGCTATTCAGTTATACATGTTGAGCCTCTTACTCCATATTTCTCTCATGACTATTGTATACGGATTTTCATTCCTTACATACTCGGTACATCATTTGTACGGACGTGCCTTTTGCCCGGGGACACTGCATTTAATGCCCGCAAGTCTCCATAGACAAGTTAAGAGTCCTCCAAGTAGGCTATCAGCTCAGCGGGAGATATTGGTATGCTCCATTTGCTTCGGAGTTGCTTATTTGGTTAGTATGATTTAGACGTGTATTGAGTGGTATGTCGGGGCGCTGTCTCAGCCTTGTGACATTTATGTACTCTTAGAGGCTTGAAGACATATGTCATGTATATGAAAGATTGTATGGACTTGTGAGTCTATGTTCAGTTTACGAGTGATTATTTTGGTCATATAGGCCCGTATATCATATGTATAAGTCAGTAAATCAGGTTGGGTCGTTTTATGTTGAGTGTCGTCTCATGTTTTATTCTTCTTAACTCATATGACCCTTCTATACCACTTACCGATGATGATGTAATAAGAAAGATATGTTATGTTGGTACTCGGTTAAGTAAGGTACAGGGTGCCCTTCGCGGCCCATCGTTTTGGGTCGTGATAAGTTAGTCATTTTATGGAATATAAATTCACTAAAACATGAGAACCATCTTAACTGATTTATGTTTTGTTTAGATAACATGGACATTTCTTTGATACTTAAAGAGAATTCAAAATGTATCTTAGATTTAGAACATGTACCGATTTAGGCTGCGAAGTTTCTGACAAAACTCAATAAAGGCCTTTTTCAAATTTTCTTCAACCTTCTTTAGTTCCTCTATAACGACCCGGCCGGTCGTTCTGAGAGTTTAACCCCGTTTTCCCCATCTCTGCTTTATTTTGTATTTTTTAGCTCATTTATGTTGTTTTGGGTTGGTTGGCTCGGGTTCGGAGTGGTTCTGGAGGGAAATGAGACACTTAGTCTCTTAAGTTGGTGATTTAGTTGGAAAAGTCAACCGGAAGTTGACTTATAGGTAAATGATCCCGGAATATGGTTTTTGTCACGACCCAACCTATGGGCCACGACGGGCACTCAGTACCTTACTCAACCGAGTATCAATGTAACATATCTTTCTTATCGTACTATCATAGGTAAATGGGCCAAAAGGGGCGTCATGAAATAACCAGAATAAAATATAAGTTCATACTAGACATAGGATGACAAACATGAAATAGAAACTTATACATGTGACATACGGGCCTATAAGACTGACATGGTCATTTGTAAACTCAAACATAGGCCGACAAGGCCATACAAGTATCCATATGCCTAACATCTGTCTACAAGCCTCTAAGACAATATAAATGTCATATAGGTCGGGACAGGGCCCCACCATACCAGTCAATACATGTCCTGATCATACTGACCAAATAGGCAACTCCGGAGCAAGTGGAGTGTAAAAACACCTTCCACTGAGCTGATAGCCTACTAGGAGGACTGTCAACCTGTCTATAGGGACATGCAGGCATGAAACGCAGCGTCCCCAGGCAAAAGGACCGTCAGTACGAATAAAGTACTGAGTATGTAAGGCAGAAAAGCATAAATAAGAACAATAATATAAAGAGAGATATAGGAGATACACCATGTAGCATCTGAGTGCCTCTAAGAAATAGTGACATGAAATGCGTGATACATATATATACATAATCTTTTAAAAACATCCGTCTCTGTGGGAATCATCATCATCATATCATACCCGGACTCAAAGAGGACTCGGTAAAAACATACCCGGTCATCATAAGGCTCGGTAGAATCGTACCCGGCCACGTGGAGCTCGGTAAACCCAACTGGTCGGTGGTTGCACAATAGGTGTCGTACCCGGCTGACTATAGCGTGGCTCGGTAGAGTAAAATAGATACTATATATAATACATGTTGGACTCCTGGAATCACGCTCTAAACCTTTTGGAGTGACGTAAGGTAGTTGCACCTTCTATTAACATTATGGACAGCATACCATGAATATGAACTTCACTAGGACTCAAGGATTATACATACTTTCTTAGAATAACTTTGTAAGGAAAGAACAACATTGACCACCTTAGTTGCTAGGAGTAGATTCATTATGAAATATCGTATCGTTTATGTTCGTTTCACATTAGATCATGCCAAAAAGAATGAAGGAAGAGTCTTAACATACCCTTTGAATCTTCTCTCCAATCGTCAACAAAGCTCAATATGATCTTCTTACGTCCACAATGAGTAATCCGACTTCGTCGTCATCATATAAGCATTGTAACTCTCATATTTCAAAACCAATATTCTACAAGAAAATGGAAAGAACCTCCCCTATTTTTACTACATCCCATATGTTACCAAAAGTCACCAAACAGCCCAAACAACAATAATATAATTCGCACTAAGCTCTCCGATTAGTTAAACAATCATTTTGAGCGTTAAGCTCGATCGGAATTCGTATAACCCATATCACCCCTTATAGACTTCTTACATTAACTTAACAACATATTTAATATAATAATGAAGTAACTCATCAATGATTCCATCCTTATACCATATATTTATATCAAAGGAAACAATCCACAACTCCAATTTTCTTCAATTTGCAACTTAATTCACTAGTTCATGACTAGTCCAACCATTTAACTTAATCAACATCAAGATAACCTTAAGCACCTGCAAGAACACAATGCCCATATTTCCTACAGTAGGTTCAAGTTGAAATCCAAGTTATATTTAGCTTACAACATCCCTCAATGGCAATACAATACCATAGAAGTGAGTTAAGCTAATCCAAGTATTGTCTTGTAGTTTATTATCCTAACAACTTAAACAAGATACAAAAAAGCTTAATTACAATTAGTAAGATGTTATACTCACCTTAGACAGTATCAACCACTTGAAATTTTGGCCAAACACAGCTCACAATTATCCTTAATGACACCACAACACTCTAGGTGTTGTATTCTCTTCTTGAATCAACTTTTGGTGTTCAAGTTGGAGTGTAAACACTTGTAGTTAACCTTGAAAATATAATATGTATTAAGGAGTGACATATTATTACCTTAATCAACAAGAACCAGATGTGACCTGAGGTTAAATCACTTTGAAGAACCCTCCAAAACAGCCACAAGATAAGAAAAACTATGATCTAGCAAGCACCATGAGGTTTCTAGCGTTGGATTCATGTTTTTATCTTAGATTTTCACCCTATAATCATGGAGGAACCATTGGAGAGAATTTAGGAGGGTTTAAGAACTGTTTTGGATTAAAAAAATTAGTTAAAACGACATATAATTGACTTAAATACTAGCTGAAGTCTTACACCGACTTTGTGGGTCATATGGGAGCTGCTTTGCTCAGTCTCGCAAAAACGTGAATATCTCTCTACTCCGATGTCGTATTGATGAACGGTTAAATGAGTTAGAAACTAGACTCGTAGATATTCAATTTAGTAGGTAGATCATCCCCTAATTCCAAGTATATTGGGAGAAAATCTCAGCTACATTTGACCTAATGTTCAGCACATTATGAATGTAACTTGTGAAGACCTTTGCCAACTTTTGTTCCACAACATACTTGTCTTCTAAACGTAGCACAAGACTATCATAAGATAACAATAACTCAAAGCATAACCTCCTTATCGTGTTAGGAACAATAGTCTCACCCTAAAGTACATGTTATAACATTCCAAACTTGTCGAGTTTCGACGAAACTTATTTTCTTCATATGGTTTAGCTTCTAAGATTTCCAACCCTCTTGTTACTCGTTATTAATGATCTTAAATATTTGTAACCTCAAAGGTAACATGATTAGATTACTGTATATGCTTCCAAATATAATCTTATTTTTGAGCTTACATCAATTGACTTACGATGTATTCTCACGTACGAAAACATGGGGTGTAACAGTTTTTGTGGCTCGGATAGCTTCATTAGGTGAATTGGGACTTGGGAGTGTGTTCGGAATGTTATTCGGAGGTCCAGAGTAGAATTTCGCTTGAATTAGCGAAATTAGATTTTTGGCGATTCCGGTCGGCAGTGAAAATTAGCTACCTGGGTTCATCATTTAAATTGGGATATTGGGGTGAAAAATTGGGAAAATGGGTGAAGACTTGAGAAAATTCTTTTGGGGATTTGAATGGCCATTTGATGTCGGATTTCGATGAATTTGATATGGGTAGACTCAGGAGTATATGAATTCCAGTTTTGTGATTTTTATCGAATTTCGAGACGTGGGCCCGGGGATCGGGTTTGGCCAATTTCGGCACTTTTTATGTAAATTGATTATTTTCGAGTGGGCTTTGTTCCTTTGGCATATTTTCATGATATGAATCTGTTTTTGAATAGATTCGGGGCGTGTTAAGGCCGAGTCAAGAGGCAAAGGCATTGCGGGTTAGGATTTTGGCCGGTTTTGAGGTAAATAATGATTGTAAATCTAGACCTGAGGGTATGAAACCCCGGTATTTCGTATTGTTTTGATAAATGAGGTGACGCACATGCTAGGTGATGGGCGTGTGGGCGTGCACCGGTAGATATTGTGACTTGGTTCTTCTCGTAGCGACTATTAAGCCGCGTATTTGACAGGAAATCATATGTTATTCCGTGTTTTTGAGATTATTACTATGCTTTGGGTTGTAAGCCTTGTTTTGGGCCTTGTACCGACATGTTTGGACCCTCAGGGGTACTTTTATTATTATTCCACTGTTTCGATTTGAAAGCATATCCTGAGTCATGATTTTTCCTGTTTACTGCTTGATTCAGTTTTCACTATATTTTAATACATATGAAAAATTATTTTGGGTTGAGTCCCCTGATTTTACTGAAACGCCCGAATGGCTAGTATGGTTGGTGACTGCGTGAGGCCGAGGGTATGATTCTGTGGATATATGGATTGGGCTGCACGCCGCAACAATATATATGTATGTATATGGATCGGGCTACACGCCACAGCAAAATATGGATCGGGCTGCACGCCACAGCGATATTCGATCAGGATACACGCCGCAACAATATAGCGCTTGGGCTGTAGGAGCCACTCCGGAGTCTGTACACCCCCCAGTGAGCGTAGTCGACTATTTATGCATCGGGTTGCATGCAACAACAGTTATTATATGGTACGTATTGAGCGTGAGTGCTGATTGACGAGGGTTGAGTCATGAGTGACTGAGAGGCTTAATTATGATTGATACTGTGCCCGAGGGGCTTATTTCTTATGAAACTACTATTTTTACTCTTCTTTACATTTTTTTCTCTAAATGATAAATGTTGAACCAATGTTTTATACGAGATTTCAAACGGAAAAACTGGAGTTTTATGAAACTTTCGGAACATAGATTTCCTGACTTGATTTATGTACTTCCACTGATATTTATTATATGAATTAATCTAAATTTAGAAGCTCGTCACTGCAGTCTAGTCTTTATTTATATGTTTTACTTACTGAGTTGGCGTACTCACTTACTCCCTGTACCTTGTGTGCAGATCCAGGTGCCAGGATCGAGTTAGATTTGATTCATCCTCATTGGAGCATTTATCGGAGACTGTGAGGTAGGTGCACGACATTCGCAGCCCCACCTTTCTCCTTCCTATTTTGTCGTTATTTACATTTCCTAGACTTGTTATATTAAAGAAATCGTGTCAGATTCTGTGTTCATTTTAGTTACTCATGACTGTTGACTTCGGGTTTTGGGATATTGTTTAGATGTTTTCCTTTGATTATCCATACTTGTGAAATATTAGAAGTGCAAAGTTTTATGATAAATGACGTTATTGAATTAAATGAAAAGCCCCGTATGTTATGCACAGTAAATTGGCTATCCTAGTATCACGATATGCGCCATTACGACCAGTTTAGATTTGGGGTCGTGACAAGTTGGTATCAGAGCCTAGGTTACTTATGACTCACCAGTCATAAGAAGGTTCAGTAGTGTCTTGCGGATCGGTACGGAGACGTGTGTACTTATCTTCGAGAGGCTGCAAAAACCTTAGGAAAATCTCACATTCTTGAATTCTTGTCGTGCTAATCTGTTGATTCTGGTAACTAACTTCTGTTGTTTCATTCTCTCACATATGGTGAGGATACATGCTACCGGACAGGGCGATCAGCCACTGTGGGACCCATGATGGGTCGAGGCCATGGTCGAGGCCATGGTAGAGGTAGAGGTGCAGCCCGCTCAGCTGCTGGGGAGGTACCCATAGACCTGCCCGTTTTTCCAGATCAGGTCCCAACCATTGATGTTCTAGTGGGACCAGCTTAGACACCAACTGTGCCTATTGTTATTCCGGGTCTCAGGGAGACCTTGGCCCAGATTCTGACTGTATGCACCAGTCTTGCTCAGGCGGTCGTTTTTTTTACTTCAGCCGCTACTTCTCAGGCCCGGGGAGGCACTCAGACTCCAGCTGCCCGTACACCAGGTTATTCAGGGACATCAGACACAGGAAGCAGTTTCAGCCCAGCTGGTTGCACCAGCACAGGATTTTGTGGTTCCAGCTATGGCTAACGACGAGCAGCGCACGTTTGAGAGATTTGGTAGACTTCGGTCTTTGACTTTCAGTGATGCTGAGGGCGAGGATGCCTAGGGTTTATTAGACAAGTGTTAGAGGATGCTTCGTACGATAGGGATATTGGAGACTAGTGGGGTCTTGTTTACTACCTTCTAGTTCTTAGGAGCTGCATTTACTTGGTGTGAAGCCTATGAGAGGCGTAGGCCCGTTAGTGCAGCACCCCTTAATTGGAAGCAGTTTTCCATTCTCTTCTTAGAGAAGTATGTTCCACATCCCCGCAGAGAGGAGCTGCGTAGGCTTTGAGCAGCTGCGTCAGGGTGATATGACAGTGTCGCAGTACAAGATAAGGTTTTCGGAGCTTGCCCATCATGCTATTTGAGTGGTCCCCATCGAGAGAGATAGGATCAGGATATTCGTGGATGAAATCACATATCAACTTCATATTCTTATGACCAAAGAGAGGGTATTGGGTGCTACTTTTGAGCATGTTGTTGATATTACCCGAAATATTGAGTCTGTTCGTCGCCAGGAGCGATATGAGAGGGGAGCCAAGAGGCCTCGAGGATCTGGTAGTTTTGGTCGTTTTCCTTCGAGGGGACAGTTCTAGCACGATAGAGGCCGTCCATTCAGGCAGGCTCAGTCAGGCTGCTCAGGTTATTGTGGTGGATCCACTGGTCGTGATCCTCACAGTTCTCATCAGGGGCACCCATCATTCCGTGCTCTTCCAGCCCAGCGTTCATCTCGAGCACCATCGGTTCAGGACTCATCTATGCCTAATTCTTCCAGAGGTTATCCTGGTGCTAGGGGTTCTCTTCAGTCCCAGTCTCCAGCACCGGGGAGTTTTTACGAGTGTGGAGAGTTTGGACTTATGAGGAGACATTGTCCTCATTTTCCCTCAGCAGAGTAATTAACCCTCGACTTCACCTCCAGTTATTAACCACCCAGCCAGGCAGTGAGGTTTGGGTTTTAGGCAGCTAGAGGCCGCCCTAGAGGGGGAGGTCGATCCGGTGGAGGTCCAGCCCATTTTTATGCACTTCCAGCCAGACAAGATGCTATGGCCTTCGATACAGTGATTACAAGTATTGTTTCAGTTTGTCACCGAGATGCTTCAGCTTTATTTGATCCTCGTTCCACGTATTCCTATATTTCATCCTATTTTGCCCATTTTCTGGATACACCCCGTGAGTCCATAGTTACATCTACTCATGTGTCGACTCCGGTGGGTGATACTATTATTGTGGACCATGTGTATCGGTCATGTGTGATATCTATTGGGGGTTTAGAGACCCGATTGCATCTGCTATTTCTTAGCATGGTTGACTATGATGTGATATTGGGCATGGATTGGCTATCTCTGGGCAATGGTGTTCTCGATTGTCATGCTAGGACCATGACCTTAGCGATGCTAGGATCTCTGAGAGTCGAGTAGAGGGGTTTTATTGATTATGTTCCTAGTAGGGTGATTTCATACCTGAAGGCTCAGCGAATGGTAGAGAAATGATGTTTGTCTTATTTGGCTTTTGTGAGGGATGTTAGTGCTGAGACTCCCACTATCGATTCTTTTCCTGTAGTCCGCGATTTTTTGGATGTTTTTCCTGCAGATCTATCGGGCATGCCGCCCACAGGGATATTGATTTTGGCATTGAGCTGGTGCCGCACACTCAGTCTATTTCTATTCCACCGTATCGTATGGCACCAACGGAGTTGAAGGAATTGAAAGAGCATCTTCAAGAACTCCTAGATAAGGGGTTCATTAGGCCTAGTGTGTCACCCTGGGGTGCACCGGTGTTGTTTGTGAAGAAGAAGGATCGTTCCATGAGAATGTGTATTGACTACAGGCACCTGAACAAGGTTACAATCAAGAACAAGTATCCTTTGCCTCGCATTGATGATTTGTTTGACCAGCTTCAAGGAACTAGGTGTTCATTTTAGATCCGGGTACCATCAACTGATGATTCGGGATTCTGATATGTCGAAGACGTCTTTCAAGACCGGTTATGGCCATTATGAATTTTTGATGATGTCTTTTGGGCTAACCAATGACTCAACAGCGTTCATACATCTGATGAACGACGTATTTTAGCCATATTTGGATTCCTTTGTTATTATTTTCATTGATGACATCTTGGTGTATTCTCGTAGACAGGAGGATCATGCTCATCATTTGAGGGTCGTATTGTAGATATTGAGGGAGAAGAAGCTTTATGCAAAGTTATCCAAGTGTGAGTTTTGGCTTGGCTCAGTAGATTTCTTGGGGCACGTGGTGTCCAGCGAGGGTATCCAGGTTGATCCAAAGAAGATATAGGTGGTGCAGAGATGGCCCAGATCGTCCTCAGCTACAGAGATTAGGAGCTTCCTTGGTTTGGTGTGATATTACCGTCGCTTTGTTGAGGGGTTTTCTTCTATTGCTTCACCCTTTAAAAAATTGACTCAGAAGGGTGCTCTATTCAGGTGGTCAGACGAGTGTGAGGAGAGCTTCCAGAAGCTCAAGACGGCTTTGACCTCAACTCCAGTGTTAGTATTGCCATCAGCTTCAGGTTCTTATACCGTGTAGTGTGATGCCTCGAGGATAGAAATTGGTTGTATTTTGGTGCAGGAGGGTAGGGTGATTTCCTACGCCTCGCGTATATTGAGGACTCATGAGAAGAATTATCTGGTGCATGATCTCGAGCTGGCAGCCATTGTTCACGCCTTGAAGCTTTGGCATCATTATTTGTATGGGGTTCATTGTGAGGTTTTATTGATCACCATAGCCTGCAAGATTTGTTTAAGCAGAAGGATCTGAATTTGAGTCAGAGGATATGGTTGGAGCTTATCAAGGACTATTATATCACTATTCTATACCATCCGGGGAAGGACAATGTAGTGGTCGATGCCTTGAGTCATAGAGCATGGAGTTTAGGAAGTCTAGCATATCTTCCAGCAGCAGAGACCATTAGCACTTGATGTTCAGGCCTTAGCGGGCCAGTTTGTGAGGTTGGATCTATCGGAACCCCGCCAGGTATTGGCCTGTGTAGCCTCCAGGTCTTCTTTTTATGACCGCATCAAAGAGCGCCAGTATGATGACCAACACTTGCTTGTTCTTTAGGATAGAGTTCGGCGAGGTGATGGCAGGATGTAGTTATTGGTGATGATGGTGTCATGAGGATGGAGGGTCGGATATGTGTTCCTAATGTAGATGGGCTTCGGGAGTTGATTCTTGAGGAGGCCCACAGCTCGCAGTATCCCATTCATCCGGGTGCCGTAAATATGTATCATGATCTGAGGCAGCATTATTGATGGAGGCGGATGAAAAAGAATATTGTTGGATTTGTAGCTCGGTGTGTCAACTGCCAGCAGATCAAGTATGAGCACCTGAGACTCGGTGGATTGCATCAGAGGTTGGTTATTCCTGAGTGGAAGTGGGAGAGGGTCATCATGGACTTTGTAGTCGGGCTCCCACGAACTTCGAGGAGGTTCGATACTATATGGGCTATTGTGGATCGGCTGACCAAGTTTTCTCACTTCATTCTTATTGGTACTACTTATTCTTCGGAGCGGTTAGCTGAGATTTATATCCGGGAGATTGTTCGATTGCATGGTGTTCTGGTTTCCATCATTTCTGATAGAGGTTCCCAGTTCACATCGCAGTTTTGGAGGTCCGTGCAGAGATAGTTGGGTACTCAGGTTGAGTTGAGCACAGATTTTCATCCTCAGATGGACGGGCAGCCCGAGCACACTATTCAGATACTAGAAGACATGTTGCGCACTTGTGTTATTGACTTTGGGGGTTCATGAGACTAGTTTCTGCCACTAGCGGAGTTTGCATATAATAATAGTTATCAGTCGAGTATTCACATGGCTCCATATGAGGCTCTCTATGGGAGGAGGTATAGGTCTCCGGTTGGTTCGTTTGAGCCGGGTGAGGCTAGGCTCTTGGGTAGGGATTTGATTCAGGATGCGTTAGATAAGGTAAAGTTGATTCAGGAGCGAGTTCGCACGGCGCAGTTGAGGGAGAAGAGTTGTGCGGACCGGAAGGTCCGGGAAGTATCTTTCATGGCTGGGGAGAAAGTCTTACTGAAGGTGTCACCGATAAAAGGGTGTTATGTGGTTTGGGAAGAGGGGAAAGTTTAGTCCCTAGTTCATTGGGCCTTTTGAGGTGTTTAAGAGGGTTGGAGAGGTGGCTTATAGACTTGCCTTGCCACATAGCTTGTCGAGCGTGTATCCGGTATTTCATGTTTCCATGCTTCGAAAGTATATTGGTGACCCGTCTCATGTTTTGGACTTTAGCACAATTCAACTAGAGGGTGATATGTCCTATGAGGTAGAGTCGGTAGACATTTTGGGTCGTCAAGTCAGAAGGTTGAGGTCCAAGGATATACTTCAGTGAAGGTGCAGTGGAGAGGGTAGCCGGTAAGAGGAGGCTACCTGGGAGACTGAGCGGGAAATGCGGAGCAAATACCGTCACTTATTTGAGACTCCAAGTATGTTTCTAGACCCGTTCAAGGATGAACGTTTGTTTAAGAGGGGGAGAATGTAACGACCCGGCTAGTCGTTCCTAGAGTTTAGCCCCGTTTTCCCCATTTATGCTTCATTTTTTTTCTTAGCTTATTTATGTTTTGTTGGGTTGGTTGGCTCGGGTTCGGAGTGGTTCTGGAGGGAAATGAGACACTTAGTCTCTTAAGGTGGTGATTTAGTTGGAAAAGTCAACCGAAAGTTGACTTATAGGTAAATGATCTAGGAATGTTGTTTTTGTGGCTTGGATAGCTTCATTAGGTGAATTGCGACTTGGGAGTGTGTTAGGAATGTTATTCGGAGGTCCGGAGTAGAATTTGGCTTGAATTGGCGAAATTGGATTTTTGGCAATTTCCAATTGGCAGTGAAAAATTAGCTACCGGGGTTGGAATGAAATTATGGAAGTTGGAGCAGGTTTGTAGTGTCATTTGGCATTTGTGTACAAAATTTCAGGTAATTCATAGGTGATTTGGTAGGTTTCGACGACGTTTGTGGAATTTGGAAGTTTCTAAGTTCTTAGGCTTGAATCCGAGGTTGATTTGGTGTTTTGGAATTATTTCGAGTGGTTCGAAGGCTCGACTAAGTTTGAATGAGGTTATGGGATGTGTTGGGAGGTTTGGTTGAGGTCCCGAGGGCCTCAGGTGTGTTTCGGGTGGTCATCGGACCAATTCTTGGACTTAGAAAGTGGCAGATTTTCTAGTGTGAAGGATTCTGGTTTTCTTATACGCGATCGCGTGGGATTGTCCGCGATCGTGTAGGCTTAGTTGGGCAGAGGAAAAAGTTGTTATATGCGATCGCGTGGGGGGAATCCGCGATCACGTGGGTGAGTGGCCCTAGTGCTTTGCGAACGTGTGGTGAAGTATGCATTCGCGTAGAAGATTAGGGAGCGAGTGAGGCTGAGGCATTTGTTCTGTACGATCGCGTGTAGGGGGTCGCGATCGCGTGGTGTTGAGTGGCATTGAAATGCAATCGCATGGGCTTGTTTGTGATCGCGTAGGGTTGATTTTTGGCACTGCTATATTGTGCTTCGCGATCGCATGGGTATTTCCGCGATCGCGATGAAGAAATATCTGGGCTGAATATTTAAAGTTCAAAATCGAGGGTTTAGTCTAAAATTCTAAAATTTCAATAGAGAGCTCGGGAGAAGATGAAATTGGAGGGTTTTTCAGTAGAGTGATTGGGGTAAGTGTTCTTCACTCATATTTTGTTTAATTCCATGATTTAGTCTTGAATTTCATAATTTAAATTGGGATATTGGAGTGAAAAATTTGGAGAAATGGGTGAAGACTTGAGAAAATTATTTTGGAGATTTGAATGGCCGTTTGATGTCGGATTTCGATGAATTTGATATGGGTAGACTCGAGAGTGAATATGGATTTCAGTTTTGTGATTTTTATCGAATTTTGAGACGTGGGCCCGGGGGTCGGGTTTGGCAAATTTCGGGATTTTTTATGTAAATTGATTATTTTCGAGTGGGCTTCGTTCCTTTGGCATATTTTGATGATATGAATCTATTTTTGAATAGATTCGGGGCGTGTTGATGCCTATTCAAGAGGCAAAGGCATTGCGGGTTTGGATTTTTGACGGTTTTTAGGTAAGTAACGATTGTTAATCTAGACCTGAGGTTATGAAACCCCCATATTTCATATTGTTTTGATAAATCAGGTGATACACATGCTAGGTGACGGGCGTGTGGGTGTGCACCGGTAGGGATTGTGACTTGGTCCATCCCGTAGCGATTATTAAGTCACGTATTTGACTAGAAATCACATGTTATTCCGGTTTTTTAGATTATTAATATGCTTTGGGATGTAAGCCATGTTTGGGGTCTCGTGCCGCCTGTTTGGACCCTCAGCGGTATTTTTTTACTATTATTCTCACATTGTTTTGATTTGAAAGCATATATTCCGTCATGATCTTTCATGTTTACTGCTTGATTCAGTTTTCACTACTCTATTTCAAAACATATGAAAAATTGTTTTGGGCTGAGTCCCTTGATGGCTGAGTGAGGCCGAGGGACTTATTGTGGAAATATATGGATCGGGTTGCACGCGCACAACACAATATATGTATGTATATGGATCGGGTTGCTCGCCGCAACGATATATGGATCGGGTTGCAGGCCGCAGCGATATTGTATCGGGCTGCACGCCGCAGCGATATAGTACTTGGGCTGTAGGATCCCCTCTGGAGTCTGTATACCCTCAGTTAGCGTAGTCGACTATTTATGGACCGGGATGCACGCCGCACCGGTTATTATATGGTACCTATTGAGCGTTTGTACTGAATGTTACTGATTGACGAGAGTTGTGTCACGAGTGACTGAGAGGCTTGCCCGAGAGGCTTAATTGTGAGTGATACTATGCCCCAGGGGCTTATTTGTTATGAAACTATTATTTTCACTCTTCTTTACATTTTCGCCTCTAAATGATAAATGTTGAGTCAATGTTTTATATGAGATTTCAAACAGGAAAAGTGGAGTTTTATGACACTTTCGGAACGTAGATTTCCTTACTTGATTTATGTACTTCCACTTATATTTATTACATGAATACATCTTATTTTAAAAGCTCGTCACTGCACTCAAATCTTTATTTATATTTGTTACTTACTGAGTTGGCGTACTCACGCTACTCCCTGCATCTTGTGTGCAGATCCAGGTGCCAGGATCGAGTTAGATTTGATTCATCCTCATTGGAGCATTTATCAGAGACTGTGAGGTAGCTGCATGGTGTTTGCAGCCCCACCCTTCCCCTTCCTATTTTGTCGTTATTTACATTCCCTAGACTTGTTTTATTCAAGAAATCGTGTAAGATTCTGTGTTCCCTTTAGTTGCTCATGCCTTTTGACTCCAGATTTTGGGATATTTCTTAGATGTTTTCCTTTGATTATCCGTACTTGTGAAATATTAAAAGTGAAAATTTTATAATAAATCACGTTATTGAATTAAATAAAAAGCCCCGTATGTTATGCACAGTAAATTAGCTAACCTAGTATCACGATATGCGCCATCATGATCAGTTTAGATTTGGGATCATGACAATTGATTGAATCAACACTCTTTCTCTGTGGTACCAAGTAATAGTTTTTTCACCGATGATTTCGGACCATCAGATGTATTTTGAATTTGGACACATTCAAGTACGTCTGAGGGAGTTCGTCCATGTTCTTTTAATGAATGATCTTCATTATTGCTCGAAGAAGCTTGTTTTATGTTGTTCTCACAACACATATCTGCTTCTTTTGTGAAGTCCACTTGGTCTTTCTCTGCATTTAAACATCTAATGAGCACAAATTTAATCATATGAAATAGAAGCTTATAATTAGAATGCCCACAACTGTTTCACTGCCACTACAAGAAGGGAGGCTTTTGTCAACAATATTTTATGTTGCCATATACTGAATAAATTTATGTATAAATTTCAATATCTCTTCCTAGCTTCTGAAAAAAATTCTTCTCCCTTATAAAGTCAGGATTAGGATTTTACATATTCAGTCCACTCTTATTCAATTTATGAAACATCTCCTTCTTTCCTCAAACTCATACAATTTAGCGCATCTTCTTCTATTTTCAATTAATTTCAGAGGATTCATTGGTACTTAAAGATCCATATAACTAATGTTGATTCTTGTTGGAAAACTAATTTAAAGTTGTAGTAGAAAAACTTAGTTATTTAGGATTTGATTTATTTAATTCATGTCTAAATATGATTTGCAGTTATAATAAACATAGGAATAAGTTTTTTTATTTCTAGTTGAAATAGCTTTCATACTATTATAAATAGGGGTATTCATAACTTATTTTGTGCATGGAGATTAGTGGAGTAAATAAAGACTTGTAGAGATCTTTTAGATATTTCTAATAAAATATTTTCCTTCATAATGGTATCGGAGATTCTACGGTCTTGGAGAGAAAATCAATTAGCTTCCGCTGTCGGCGGGCGGCGCTAGCCAATGTGTGCCGCCCGTCTAGCCAAAAATATGTTGGCAAAATAATAGATAGTTGGCAACAGAATTAGATTATTCGATGAAAAGTTTCAAGAAAAAAAAAGAAGTTTAAAGAGGTACAAACAAATATGGCAGAAGATGAAGAAACTCTCATCTAAGAGTTGGAGAGAGGTTTAAAAAAAGTTGGAAGTTGATTATGTTTGTCAACAAAATTAGGTATTGGTGACAAAGTGCATAAAAAATTTATGAAAAATTACATCAACGTGAGTTAAAGACAGGTGCTTCAACAAAATTGGGTGTTGGTGACAATCTGCATCAACATTTGGTGACAAAGTGCATTCCACATGAGTTTGGGACATGAGCTTCAACAAAATTCGGTGTTGGTGATAAAGTACATCAACGAGAGTTGAAGAGGGGTGCTTCAACAAAAATAGGGTGTTGGTGATAAAATGCATCAAAGAGAGTTGAAGACAGGTGCTTCAACAAAATTGAGTGTTAGTGACAAAGTGCATCAACGGGAAGTTGGCGACAATCACTTAAACTAATTTGAGTGTCGGTGACAAAGTGCATCAACATGAGTTGGAGAGAGGTGCTTCAACAAAATTTGTTTGGTGACAAAGTGCATCAACGGGAGTTGGATATAGGTGCTTCGACAAAATCGGGTGTTGGTGACAAAGTACATCAACGAGAGCTGAAGACAAGCGCTTCAACAAAATAGGGTGTTGGTGACAAAGTGCATCAACGGAAGTTGGAGACAGGTGATTCAACAAATCGGGTGTTGGTGACAAAGTGCATCGACGTGAGTTGGAGATAGGTGCTTCAACAAATTGAAGGAAGGAGATATGTGCTTCAACAAAATGTGAAAGTTGGAAAGAAGTGCTCCAACATAACTACATAAAGAACAAGTCAGACGTATACAACTTTGAATTGCGGGAGAAAATTGGAAAACCAATTCAAAGTTGTAGTAGAAAGCCTTAGTTATTTAGGATTTGATTTATTTAATTCATATCTAAATATGATTTGAAATTAGAATAAATATAAGAATAGGCTTTCCTATTTCTAGTTGAAATATGTTTCATGCCATTATAAATAGGGGTATTGATAGCTTATTTTATGCATGGAGATTAGTGGAGTAAATAAAGACTTGTAGAGATCTTTTAGATATTTCTAATAAAAT
>MDKI01045479.1:0-17374 GCA_005239505.1 Nicotiana paniculata
TGTAAATCGCGGGTACATTTCATGTGGCGCGGTTTGCAACGTGTCCAAAAATAACAAGGGCACATCATCGTGACTTGTATTAAAATAATTCCATAAATGTTAAAAAGCGGATAAAAAGTAAGAGGGATAAAAATCACAATAGGTTTAAAATATGTAAATAATTAGATAATTAGGCCAAATATTAATGGTTAAGCGACCGTGCTAAAACCACGGAACTCGGGAATGCCTAACACCTTCTCCCGGGTTAACAGAATTCCTTACTCGGATTTCTGGTCGCAGACAAATTAAAACATAGTCAAATTTCCTCGGTTTGGGATTTCAATAAATAAATGGTGTCCCGGAACACCGTAAAAAATTCGGGTGGCGACTCTGAAAATTAAAATAAATCCCAAATTTGAATAATGTCACTTTAATTGGAAAAACTCCCTCTCTACCCTTACCCCACCTTACGGTGTCGGAAAAAGGAGGTGTGACAGCATTTAGTTATAAACATTCTCAAAACCAAAATCTATTTGTTTGGCATTGCGCGATAAGTGATAATTCTCTTACATTCCTAATCGCCTCCATATTGTTCTCTGTGGGATTCGACCCCAACCTTTTTGGGTTATTATTTGACAATCGGCCGCTTACACTATTTTAAGGTGTAATTTGAGCTTATCAGTGCGAAAATGAGGCCTGGGCAGAATGTTTTAAAACGGGATTTTTTTGGCCATTTCTTCATTATTTAATTTGGCATGGGCGATTGTGGGGAGATTCAAGGAGTTAATTTCGTCAAGGGTCACAAGGTAAGTTATTCCAACTCATCTCAAGTTAAATACAAGGTATATCCATGGATTTGATCATGAAAAATTATGGAAAATCGGGAATTTTGAAGAAAACCTAGAAATTTGGTAATTTGGATTTTTAGCCACGAATTGGGCATGAATATTTGAGTAAATTGTATATTTGAGGTAGTAAGTCTATGGGTAGAGTTTATCTTCGAGAAATTTTGGATTCCGGGCACGTGGGCCCGAGAGCATTTTGGTCAATTCCTTGAGCGGAGTTGGGAATTTATATAATTTGAATTGTTACAAATATTAGAGTATATTTTCAATGGTTTGTCGTTATTTGGATAGTTTTGGGGCGTTGTGCATCCGTTGGAGTCGTCGGAAGGGCTTGGAAGCCGGTATGGAATTTCGGAGCGAGGTAAGTCTCCTTTCTAACCTTGTGAGGGGGAATTGTCCGCATAGGTGAACTAATTAAATATGTGCTACTATTTGTGGGGGTTACGTACGCACGATGTGACGAGGGTCCATGTGTAGCTACTATTATGCTTATGTTCGGGTAGTCTAGGACCCACTGGCATGCTTTACGTGTTGTACATGTGATCCTGCTAATAATATTAGACTGATAATGCAATTGAATTTGTAATTTATTTCCTAAGAAGTCTAGAGTGTACCTTTCTTAATCATTTAGAAAGAGAATTGACTCCTCTGTGGATAATTGTATTCCTGATAAAGTTATATTATTGAATATTATTAAACTTGGCAAATAAATTTCTAGAAAAGATATGAATTCTATTTTGTGACTTTTAAAAGAGAAATTTGTCATTTACTTGAGTATTTGTTTTCCCGATGTAGTCGGGGTGGAATGTTTGATTATGCATGACTGTGTGTGACCGCTTCGCAATTTACATTCCACGAGCGGAGTGTTATTTCCCCCACTCTCATGGGAGCGGGCTGTACGCCAAGGCAAGATTGAAAGATACATTATGGTTAATATTGTGTGTGCATGTGACCGCTTCGTAATTTACATTCTGCGATCGGAGTGTTATTCCCCCCACTCTCATGGGAGCGGGCTGTACGCCAAGGCAAGATTGAAAGATACATTATGGTTAATATTGTGTGTGCATGTGACCGCTTCGTAATTTACATTCTGCGATCGGAGTGTTATTCCCCCCACTCTCATGGGAGCGGGCTGTACGCCAAGGCAAGATTGAAAGATACATTATGGTTAATATTGTGTGTGCATGTGACCGCTTCGTAATTTACATTCTGCGATCGGAGTGTTATTCCCCCCACTCTCATGGGAGCGGGTCGTACGCCACGGAGAGATTGAAAGATATATTATGGTTCGTGTCGTTCGACCCTCGGTAGTGCACATATATGATTATTATGATGGTGCAGGCCAGTTGTCCTTATCCCGTATGCGCATGCTAAATTGTTAATGATTTCTTGGATTTTGAAGTGACAAGATATTTGGGGGAGAATGAATAAGTAATTTTTTATTTAAGATATTTGGGGGGAAAATGAAGAAGTAATTGTTTATTTAAGATATTTGGGGGAAAATGAAGTAGTAATTGTTTATTTACTTTCAGTATTTATTTGAATTACAGTTATCTTTTAATGTTTACTGTTTTTATCATCCTCGTATGCCTATTACTGATATCATATCTTGTTAAATTATTTTGTTGGACCTTAGTGAGTGTCAAGTCGACCTCTCGTCACTACCTCTCTGAGCTTAGGCGGGATACTTACTGAGTACACGTTGTTTTCGTACTCATGCTACACTTGATGTGCATTTTGTTGCACAGGTACCTTCATAACAATATGGATGACTTGGAGACTTAGACGAGCTGCATCACCCAGAGACGACCCGCGGTCGGCAGAGTCTTCATCTATGTATTGTATTTTCATTTTATTCCTTGTCCAATTTTTATTTTCGGACAAGCTTAGTAGTATTTGTAAAATTCTTAGAAACTGCTCATGTACTTGTGTCACCGGGTTCTGGGATGTGTTGGTATGTATTTTATAAAAATGGAATGTTAAACTGTCGTATTTACTTAGCGGATTTTATTCAATTATTACGTAATAAAGTGAAAGGTAATGATTTCAAAAATGCTAAAACAGGAAATTTAACTTAACCATTTAATGATTGGCTTGCTTGACAGTGGTGTACGGCGCCATAACGGCCTTGCGGATTTTGGGTCGTGACAACGTGGTATCAGAGCACTAGGTAACCTTAGGTTTCACGAGTCATGAGCAAAGCTAGTAGAGTCTTGCGGATCGGTACGGAGATATCTGTACTTATCTTCGAGAGGCTACAGTGCTGTTAGGAGTACTTCCCTTCATAATTCCTCATCGTGCGATTTGATTCCTTTAAGGCTTATGCCTATGTTTCTTCCTACTCAATCTAACTCGTCGCGAAGCGCTTGCTATGAATCGTGGATTTGAGGGATTTAAATGGTGCTAAGAATATGGTGCGTTATGTTTTCCGTACATAGTTGATTGGGCTGTTGTTGTTGCCCCGCAGAAGGATATTATGTTGTTTCAGCCCAGTAGATGTGTTCCTGAGAGCTTAGAGGCTATGCTCAGGTTGTTAAGGTGCTTACGGTTGGTTATCGCGCGGTGTTGATATGACGGTAAAATGCTTGCCCATATGTCGGGGTATTGGATGACTTGAAGGGAGATCTTCTCAGAGTGTGATTTTAAGATTGCGGTATTTTAGTTTTGTGGAGGAAGGGAAGTTGGGCTACGGATGTTCAAGTCTGGGGAATAAAAGTAATGAATCTTGGTGTTATCGAGCAAGGTGGAGTATTAACATGTGTTGTGGTATCGTCGTCATTGATCAAATGGAATGTGTTAAGTCTGTCGATGCTATGGTTTCTTCGGTTGCATTGGGTCAGAGTGTTGTGAAGATCGTGGTGCGTGGTGGTTCAGGACTGAATAGTTATTTCTAATGAAGGCAGCTCGAGAAAAATGATCCTCGGAGAGTTTGAAATCGTGGTGATCTACTGGTGTAAGAGCTGCAGAGAATGATATTGAATTGGATAGCATACGACGAAGGAAGACATGTGAAAAGTGTCAGGCGGCGACTAAATTTCTAAAAGGCTAGGCATAAGGAAAGGAGGTCAGGTAGTGCCTAAAGGAATGAGTTTAACCAAAGTGGGAGGGCGGCAGCATAGTGGTGAATTAGAGGATATTGTAGCGCATTTAGTAGATGTCCATGAAGAGCAGACGGACTGGTAAGGGGGTGAATGAGAGCAGGCTTAGGATGGGGTATTGATGTTGCAGAGAGTGTGCATTTCAGCGTCGTTGGAAGGTGTCAGTTGGTGATTTCCACAGGTGATTTATCTCTTGTGAGTTTGTTAGAGGTTGTGTGGTTGGCAAGTTTTTGCGAGGAATCCTAGTGGCTATTCGGTAGGAGGCAGAATGTGTGAATGGTGCTAGAGAATTTGAATGTTTGGGGAATGCTAACAGGAGAATTCGGAAGAATTGGACGGATTGGTTGAGCAATATCATGTCAACAAAGGAGAAAGGATCTCAGCAGGGTCTAGAGTGGTGCAAGAGTAGCTTCGGGTTAAGTGGGGGAGTCCCACCACCTGCAGTTGGGTTGTAGGATTGTGTTCTCATGGGGTTGCAGATTGTCAGCGTATTGGAAAGTTATTATAGCTAAGGGAAAGGAGTAAAAGGGTGATCGTGCATGGGATTTGTTCAATGTGTGCAAAAGTTGGCCATGTTGGACCAGGGTTAGGCTTTGAAAGATTCAGAATTTATGCTTAAGGCATAAGCGAGTAGTAAGGGTAGTGACTCAGTCACGTGCTTCATTGGAAAGGGTGTTCATGTGCTAAAAGAGCCTTGGATTTGATTTTATTCGGGGCCAGTCAGAGTGGGTGACTCTCAGCAGCGGTCCTAGTGAATTGAAGGTTAAGAACGTGGTGTTTAAGGGTTTCAGGGAGTAGTATGATTAAGAGTCGAGCTTTTGCAGTATAATTTCTAAGAAAAGGGAAGATGGTTGAAGTGTTCTATGATATGTTTTAGCGGGCAGGATAGCATTGGGAGAGTGAGGGAAGTAAACTCTGGGGTGCAGGAAGGTTATCAGAGGGGTATGAAACGGGTTGCGGGATTTAGGCAGCATGGTCTCGTGAATCAAGGTCACTCGGGATGAGTGAGGTTTGAGTTTGCGATGATTTAAAGGAAGTTACTATTATTTCTGAGGCAATTGAGGATGATTAAAAGAAGATATAGTGGTTAGCCATGGTTGAAACGGCAGTGATCAGTTCCTTCGATGTGATGGACTTATGTGTATAGTTTGTGGATGTGTGTGAGGCTTGTTGGCCGTCGTAATAAAATTCATTTGGAAGCATTCAAGTACTATGGCCTGAAGGTTTAGGCGGGTCCCAGAAGGTTTATGGTGGTATAGACCACTACCTAAGGATTTGCATGTTGGGTGATTGTGAGAATTCACTTGAGTGTTGTTATTGTTCTCTTGAACTGAGGTAAGTAAGAGGCTTCTAGATGATGAGGTGTTTCCCCTATTAGTGGTTCAGGAGTTATGATGGGATTTCTGTGCAATCTCATATTGGCATGTTAGGTGAAGTAAACAGTGTGTAACTGGAAGTGAGAATCGAGATTGCGGTTCGGTGTAAACAAGGATGTCAGGATGTTGGATGAGCAAGAGAAAGTGATTTGGAAGTTCAGAGTAAGCTAGTGCTATCTTTAGTGTCACCTGATATTGATATTCGGTGAAAGAGGCTTTGTACCCTAGTCATGGGTTCTTGATGTGTTTTGCGAAATTAGTGTGGTCAGTGCTATGGATGTGCAGACTTGTTACCTCATGAAAGGACGTGGGAGCGTGACCACGGGAAGATGGTATAAGTGTGGCAGGTAGTCACCTGGTTGATTGAAGATTTAGACCAAGTATAAGGAAGTGCAATATTGCTTGTTTGAGAATTTATGCCTGGAAGACGTTCGGTTCATTCGATTGTGGATTGTGGGATGTTTTTCTCGGCCATGGTGGTCGTTCTTGCGTATTATGAGAGGAAGTGGGTTAATATGGACCCAGGTAAGGCTATCAGCCTAGTCTATTGCGAGCAGAATCAGCTTGAAGTGTATGAATGTATTTAAACAGGATTATGGGCTTCATGTGAGGTAGATGTGTTCCTTTCAGTATAACGCTCCTCAAGGAGGGGTTCTGGAATATCGGATGTTGTTCCGTCTTCATTCATTTCATGTAAGGTTGTTATTGTGCCGTGTGAGTTGTGAAACGGCTTGGGAAATTCCTTTGTGTTAAGATTCAGTGTAGTGATGATGTTATGTGAGCAGGAGGGCTCTTGAGATTTCAGAGTACATATATATATATATATATATATCGCACCTCAGTTGTGCTTAATTTTTGTAGCATATGGCTCTATCAGTCTCCCCAGGATGGTAGTATGCACTTAGCGTGCTTATGACTTTGTAATGGTGAGCAGCTCCGTGTATATCTCCTTATGTGAATTTTATGATGGGATTAGGTGGCACGCCACCACGGGTATGTTACTTGGATCGGGTTGCACGCCGCAACAGTGTGATGATGAGTAAGGTTCCTATATTTATTTTTCTGCGTTTTACTTTCTATTTTCTGAGAAGAGTTCATAATAAGTTGCGTGAGTTGAGTAGTCTTTTCCTGATTCATTTCTTTGTGTATCATGTTCGAGTTATGGCCTATTGGCGCGTTGTGGGGTCATGTGAGACTATTGGTCATGTTTGTGGTGATTTGTTGTCTGAGCAGTTCATACTGGGTGAGACGAGATTTTTGGATCAGGGATCTAGTGCGATAAGATTATGTGAAATACATTGAAGGACAGTTATACTTATTGGGTTGTAATGAGATGGTGGTCTTACTCAAGAGGAAGGATTCAATGTTTGGTTAACTCTGCAGTTGGTTAGAATTTCTGCACATCTCCTCTGTTGTGGTGGTATCGCCAGCATTATAGCATGATGTGTGTGTGTGTGTGTGTATATATATATCATAAGGTGCATTGGAAGCATCAGATTCGTGAATTTTGGCTATTAAGGTTTAGGGAGTGTCATTGTGGTCAGATGATGAATTATGCGGTGCATGGTGCTAATTCAGCAAAGGTATGCAGTCATGTTCTGGTATATCGTGTGGTAGTTGATACGGTGTTTATATATTGGAACTAGGCCTGGCAGAGAAATTTTAGGTGTTGGAACTGGATTTTGAGCTTATTATATGGATAAAAGAAGAAATCTTCAGATTTGATCAAGCTAATGTACTCAACTGGGTTGTGGTATCACGGGCAGGTGCTCGAGGTGTTAAACAGTGATTTCAGATAACTCCAGTGCAGTTCTTGGCACGTTCGAGGAAAAACGTCTATTTAAGTGGGGGAGAATGTAATGACCCGACCGGCCGTTTTGAGCTCTAGCGCGTCGTTCAGCGGTTTGAAGTCATGAGCAGCTCCATTTCAGGTATTATGACTTGTGGGCATGGTCGGGGTTTAATTTTGGGAAGTTCGGAGTCAAATTGGAAAGAAAATTCTCATTTCAGAAGCCTTAAGTTGGTGAAATTGACTAAGATTGGAATTTTGAGTAAACCACCTCTGAATCAGGATTTGAAGGTTCCAGCAGGTTTGTATGATGATTTGAGACTTGGGCGTATGTCCGGATCGGGCTTTGGATAACCCGGGAGTGTTTCAGCGTATATTATGGAAGTCAGTATTTTGAAGAAATTTCCTAAGTTTGGCTTGAAGTGCATTTCGGTGTTATTGATGTCGTTTGGGATTCCGAGCCTGGGAATAGCTCTGTATGGTGATTTTGGAGTTGGGAGTGCGATCGGAAGTGAATTCGGATGTCCATAGGTTATTTTGAAGTCATTTGGCTAAAGATAGGAATTTGAAGGTTTTTGAGAAATCCGACCGGAGGTGGAGATTTTGATATCGGAGTCGGAATGTGATTCCGGAAGTTGTAGTAGGTCTGTAATGTTTAATATGACTTGTGTGCAAAGTTTGGAGTCAATCGGACGTGATTTGATAGGTTTCGGCATCGGAGGTGGAAGTTTGAAATTTCAAGTTCATAAAGTTTGAATTTTAGTGCGATTCGTGGTTTCGATGTTGTCTGGTGTGATTTGAGGCCTCGAGCAAGTCCACATTATATTTTGGAACAGGTTGGTGTAATTGGATGGGGTCCCGGGGGCCTCGGGTGGATTTCGGGTGGTTAACGGATCAAGTTTGGAGTTTGAAGAAGTGCTGAGATTTATGTTCTGGTGCGACCGCACCTGCGAGGCTTTGGTCGCAGGTGCGGCTTTGGCGCCGCAGGTGCGAGATTTTGCTGGCTTGGCTGGGAGCGCAGGTGCAATGTAATTTTTGCACCTGCGAAGGCGTAGGTGTGAGTTTAGGCTGGAGCTGAGGAAGCCGCAGGTGCGGGAGTTTGGGCGCACCTGCGGGAGCGCAGGTGCGAAGGTTGGATCGCAGGTGCGGAAATGACGCCTGGGCAGAATGTTTTAACATGGGATTTTTGGCCATTTCTTCATTATTTCATTTGGCATGGGCGATTGTGGGGAGATTCAAGGAGGTATTTTCATCAAGGGTCACAAGGTAAGTTATTCCAACTCATCTCAAGTTAAATACAAGGTATATGCATGGATTTGAACATGAAAAATTGGGGAAAATTGGGAAGTTTGAAGAAAACCTTGAAATTTAATTTGGATTTTTAGCCACGAATTGGGCATGAATATTTGAGTAAATTGTATATTGGAGCTAGTAAGTCTATGGGTAGAGTTTATCTTCGAGAATTTCAGATTCCGGGCACGTCGGCCCGAGGGGATTTTGGTCAATTCCTAGAGCGAGGTTGGGAATTTATATAATTTGAATTGTTGCAAATATTAGAGTATATTTTCATTGGTTTGTCGTTATTTGGATAGTTTTGGGGCGTTGTGCATCCATTGGAGTCGTCGGAAGGGCTTGGAAGCCGGTTATGGAATTTCGGAGCGAGGTAAGTCTCCTTTCTAACCTTGTGAGGGGGAATTGTCCCCATAGGTGAACTAACTAAATATGTGCTACTATTTGTGGGGGCTACGTACGCACGAAATGACGGGGGTCCATGCGTAGCTACTATTATGCTTATGTCCGGGTAGTCTAAGACACACTAGCATGCCTTACATGTTGTACATGTGATCCTGCCAATAATATTAGACTGATAATGCTATTGAATTTGTAATTTATTTCCTAAGAAGGCTAGAGTGTACCTTTCTTAATCATTTATAAAGAGAATTTATTCCTCCATGGATAATTGTATTCCTGATAAGGTTATATTATTGAATATTGTTAAACTTGGAAAATGAATTTTGAGAAAAGATTTAAATACTATTTTTGTGACTTCTAAAAGAGAAATTTGTCATTTACTTGAGTATTTATTTTCCCGATGTAGTCGAGGTGGACTGTTTGATTGTGCATGACTGCTTCGCAATTTACATTCCACGAGCGGAGTATTATTTCCTCCACTCTCATGGGAGCGGGTCGTACGCCACGACGAGATTGAAAGATACATTATGGTTAATATTGTGTGTGCATATGATCGCTTCGCAATTTACATTACGCGAGCGGAGTGTTATTCCCCCAACTCTCATAGGAGCGGGCCGTGCGCCAGGGCGATTTTGAAAGATTTATTATGGTTCGAGTCGTTCGACCCTCGACAGTGCACATATATGATTATTATGATGGCTCAGGCCGGTTGTCCTTATCCTGTATGCGCATGCTAAATTGTTAATGATTTCTTTGATTTTGAAGTGACAATATATTTGGGGGAGAATGAAGAAGTAATTTTTTATTTAAGATATTTGGGGGGGAAATAAGAAGTAATTGTTTATTTAAGATATTTGGTGGAAAATTAAGTAGTAATTGTTTATTTACTTTCAGTATTTATTTGAATTACAATTATCTTTAATGTTTACTATTTTTATCATGCTCGTATGCCTATTACTGATATCATATCTTGTTAAATTATTTTGTTGGACCTTAGTAAGTGTCAAGTCGATCTCTCGTCACTACCTCTCTGAGGTTAGGCGGGATACTTACTGAGTACATGTTTTTTTCGTACTCATGCTACACTTGTTGTGCATTTTGTTTTACAGGTACCTTCATAGCAATGGCTGACTTGGAGACTTAGACGAGCTGCATCACCCGGAGACGACCCGTAGTCGGCAGAGTCTTCCTCTATGTATTGTATTTTCATTTTATTCCTTGCCAGTTTGTATTTTCGGACAAGCTTAGTAGTATTTGTAAAATTCTTAGAAACTGCTCATGTACTTGTGTAACCGGGTTCTGGGATGTGTTGGGATGTATTTTATAAAAATGAAATGTTAAACTGCCGTATTTACTTAGCGGATTTTATTCAGTTATTACGTAATAAAATGAAAGGTAATGATTTCAAAAATACTAAAACAGGAAATTTAACTTAACCATTTAATGATTGGCTTGCCTGACAGTGGTGTCCGGCGCCATCACGGCCTTGCGGATTTTGGGTCGTGATATATATTATATTAAAAACAGAATAGTGAAGCATGTGATTAAACCAATTGGCAAGCTAAAAAGAAGCCCCTTGGCACATTTTAAGACAATATTAAAAATTTAAATTATAAATAGAAACATAATTCATGGAATTAGCTTAATGAATCTTATACTTAATCTAAATAGATCTTAGACAAATCTAATCTATATATCTACATTTTAATTTATATTTATATCTATATTGATCCACCCATAGATTTTTTTCTATATTAATTAGAAATATGGAGGTAAAAAATTAATTAAAAATTAATAGAAAAAAATATAAAAAATATAAAAAGACGTAACTTGAGATAACCTATGACTATTTAAACTTTGGAGTAAGTTAAAATATAAATTAAAATTAAAATTTACTTAAGATATTAAAGATTTATTGAGTTCCAAAATTAAATAAATTCAAGCAAAAAAATAAAATCTTACACAAAGTATACAAATTATATATAAAGTAAGAAAAGAAATTAAATAATCAATAAAAAATATATTACTAACAACAATAATAAAGTTATATTAATATTGATAAATCGGGCAAACGAATATTTTATACGTAAGTATTACTACAACATTCAGATATAATGTGTTCAGAGAACTAAGAAAATATTTTTTGCGTGATTAATATTTGAAGAGTTCTGTTAGTTTAAGTTTGAAAGCATAACATATTTTTTTTGAAAATGCAGTCAAATTTAGAAAATAGAATAATAAAAATTATTTGAACTTGAGAAAGTTTTTTAATATTTATCTATATTATATTAGAATGAGTGTGGTAGAAACATATATTAAATTCAAACAAGCTAATATAAATCAACATGACAATGTAATAATATTAGGTATTGAATAATATAATATAAAAAATAAAGAAAAAATAAAAATTCAGAATTTTTATCATAGCGAAAATGGATAAAACTTATTTAAATTTGAGATGAGAAAGTTTTTTATATTATGATAAGAAAAGTCTTAATATGGATAAGTCCACGTAACTCAAGTCTAATAGATAAAATCAAAAACTAAAAATATTGAATAATAGAATAAATTAGAGATAATGTGAGTATATTTATAAGTCATAAGTTTAGAAAATAAATAAATTAAATATGCAATACTTAAAATATCATTAAAATTTAGAAAATTTAAAATATTCGAGCAATATTTTGAAAAAAATAAATAGTTATTTTATGATTAGAAAATTATATATTTATCTATATTAAGGAATAGTAGTTTATAATGATATTAAAAAAAGTTACAAGTTAATGAAAAGCGACATAAAACGTAATAAGAATATATATTAGATTAAAACATTATCAAACTTATGTTAAAATTATTAAAATTAACTATTGGAAATGAAAGAGAAAGACTATTTGAATTTGAAATTAGAAAGTTGTTAAAACTATGATTAGAATGCTCAAACTATGGATAGTATCACGAAATTGAAGCCTTATTTATGAAAAAAATTAAAATATAAAATAAATATCTAATATAGCTAATTATACTAATGAAAATTAAAAATTAAATTTGTATCTTAAAGCTAAAAACAAAGAAAATTTACGTAAGAAATAAAATGACTGTGAAAATATTACTACAACATTTAGATACAATATGTTCAAACGATTAAGAAAATATTTTTCTATGATTAATATCAGAATTGAGTGTAGTTAGTTTAAGTTTGAAAGCATAGCATAAGTTTTTGAAAATGCGATCCAATTTAGAAAATAGAATGATAAGAATTATTTGAATTTGAGATGAGATTTTTTTATTTAATAATGTCACGACCCGAATTCCCAACCTTAGGGATCGTGATGGCGCCTAACACCACACTTTCTAGGCAAGCCAATGTTAGAACTTATTTAATTAATTTCGATAAAAGTCTATTTAATTATAACAGAACAATTCAAATATAAACTAAATTTATTAATTTCAATGCATAAATTCACGAATAAAATCATAAATGAATAATTAAACCGGGCCTCTAACTAAATAAATAACCATAAGACTACCCCAGGGTCTAGTGTCACAATTCACGAACTACTAAAGAATACTACAAATAATGGGCTGAAAGAAATAATATAATTGTTTCGAATACCATAAAACAGTGTCTATAAAACTAGGAGAAGACTCCAGGAATCTGCGGACGCCAGACTCGTGTCTCCGAATGATGTTGTCTGTTACTAAAAATCTCTAATGTTGGTCGGTACCTGGATCTTCACAAAAGAGTGCAGAGTGTAGTATCAGTACAACCGACCCCATGTACTGATTAAGTTCCGAGCCTAACCTCGACGAAGTAGTGACGAGGCTAAGGCAAGCAATTATAACTTAACCTGCAACACTATATAATAAAGCAATAAAACAATTCTACAGAAACAAGAAAGATAAACTGCAACAATAAAAAGAAGAACTCAGTCGCCTATGCCAAGCCTCAGCTGTAACCAAGATCTCACACGAATTTCCAAATTTCCAAACTTCACATTAAAATAATTGTATGTGCAGAATATGAGAAACAGTAGAGTAAAACAGTAAATTTTCCAAATCTTTGTGTTTAAAATCAGTAAAACATAAATGTCCTCCCTTATCACTTTCTTATTGTGGCGTGCAACCCGATCCCACCTGTCCACCCTTGTCATTATCATTTATCTCATCTGTCCACCCTTGTCACTATCATTTATCTCACTTGTCCACCCTTATCACTATCATTTATTTCGCATGTCCAGCCTTATCATTATCTTGTTATCCACCCTTATTACTATCAATTTATTTATTTATCAAGAACTTTCACAATTCAGGCCAAGCCTTTCACAACACTTTTATCTCAACAATTGTAAACAGAAAACTGGACTCCTCATAGACTCATCAGCGTTATCACAAAAATGGAACCAGCGGGAATACTTATATATCTCGTAAAACAATGTCAACCCGCTCAATCTTGATGTACCACAATAAAACCAAGGAAAACACTATTACTTTTTCAAAAATAATCTCAATCATACTTAACAATAAATTAACAAGCCAAGTAATCATAGAAACAACAATAGACATGAAAAAATTAAAAATATGAAGCAATTAGATTGGAAACGGGGAGGGGATCATGTAAACAGACAATTTGGTGGTGCATAAATACTCGTCACCTCACCTATACACCACTCACATGCAATTTCACATAACAATTTAGTTGCGGATTTCTATTCCCTCAAGTTAATATTAAACCAAGCACTTACCTCAATTTCGCAGGTCACTCATTGTTCAATTGTAGCTTTTTCCTCTTGAATTGTAACGACCCGGTAGGTCATTTTGAGAGTTAGCGCCCCGATCCCCTAATAACTGCTTTCCCCATGTCTATTTCTTCTTTTGGGACTTGTTGGAACGTTGAGTGGTGAAATTCGGAGATTTTTTGGACACATAGTCCTTATATGTGAGTTTAAGCTTTAGAAATCGAACCGTAGTTGGAACTGTGGGAAGACGGGTCCGGAATGGGATTCCGTCGACTCTGTTAGATCCGTTGGGTGATTTCGGAGTTAGGAGCTTGTCTGGAATGTGCTTTCGAGGTCTGTAGTGGATTTAGTCTTAAATTGGCGAAAGTTAGAATTTCGGCGATTTCGGCCGATAGGTGGAATTTTGATATCGGGCTTGGAATGGAATTCCGAGAGTGGATGTAGGTCCGTTGTATCATGTGACCTGTGTGTAACATTTGAGGTCATTAGGACTAATTTTGAGGTGTTTCGGCAACGGTTGTAGAGTTTGGAATTTCATATTTCGCGTATTAGCCTCGAACTTATTAGCTTTTTTGATTCCTTAAAGTGATATTTACATTATGCAATCGAATTGAATAGATTTGGGCCATTCAGAGTCGGATACTCGTGGAAAGAGCGTGGTTTTAAGTTGAGTAGCGCAATCGAGGTAAGTGGCTTGCCTAACTCTGTGTTGGGGACTTCCCCTAGGCTATTTTAATATTGTTCTATGTTGTTTGGGCGCCGTGTGCGTGAGGTGAAGAGTACGTACACGGGCCATTGTTTCTAAAACTCCATTTTTCCCTCCATGACTTAAATCATTTCACTCCTATTTCAATGATTCATGTATTGACTATGTAGTTTAGATTAGGAAATAGCATGCCTGCCTGTTTTACTTGAATTTTCCCTAATTATAACTATGTGTACCATGTTTAGGTAGTTTTATCCATATTTTTGCCTGTGATTTTTCCTGAACTATTTTAAATAAAAATTGTATTCGGTATTTGTACTGCATTGTATATTCAAATTGGGACTACAGACGACATTCAGGGAGCTTCCCCCCTGTACTGCATTGCATATTTAAATTGGGACTACGGACGATATTCCGGGAGCTTTCCCCCTGTACTGCATAGCATATTTAAATGGGACTACGAACGAGATTCCGTGATCTTTCCCCCTCTACTGCATTGCATATTTAAATTGGGACTACGGACGAGATTACAGGAGCTTTCCCCCTATACTACATTGCATACTTGTTTACTGTGATATATGTTGTGCTGAGTCGAGGGCTCCCTGTTATTATTTTCTTTTAACTCATTGTTCCTACTGATTTTCCTTAGCTTATTATATCTCTCTGTTCACATTTTTATACTATTTTACTATAAAAATCCAGCAGAGCCTTAACCTAACCTCGTCACTACTCGACTGGGTTAGGCTTGGCACTTATTGGGTACCAATTTATGGTGTACTCACGCCCTTTCCTACACATGTTTTTTGTGTGCAGATCCAGGTACCAGCTCTCAGTTTCGTGGCTAGGGGTCCGAGCAGCAGCTTCTAGGGGACCGAAAGGTAATTCTGCCGCGTCCACAGAGTCCTTCGAGTCACCTTCCACGCCAGACTTAGATAGATTTTTCATGTAAATTCCCTTACATTGTATAGAGCTATTTTGAGACAGAGCTTGTGACTAAAGTGATATTTCGGGTTTTGGGAAAATTTATATTTTGTATGCACCAAGTGGCTATGTTTCATTGTAGATTCACTTATTTCACCTTTATTTTATTGCTTCTATTTAACATGTATTTTCCGCAATTAGGCCTACCTAGTCATAGAGACTAGGTGTCGTCACGATGCCTTTAGGAGGGTAAATCGGATCGTGACAAGTTGGTATCAAAGCGTCTAGGTTCATAGGAGTCACAAGTCACAAGCCGATTTATTATAGTCTCGCAGATCGGTGCGGAGACGTCCATATCTATCTTCGGGAGGCTATGTAACTGTTAGGAACAATCATATTTCGTTGATTTCCTTTTTCGTACGATTTATTGACATCAAAAATTCTAAAATTCTATTCTATTCTTTCCCACATATGGTGAGGACCCGTACTGGGAGGACCGACGACCAAGCACCCGAGCCCCCCTGCCAGAGCTGCTAGAGGCCGGGGCCGGGGTAGAGGACGACGCGCAGTGCAGCCCGAGCACCGGTGAGAGCAGCGGCAGAGGAGCCTATGGCAGCCATAGCTGGAGAGCCGGCACAGGAGGTCCTTATTGCTACTTCATCCTTGCAGGAGACTTTCGCTCAGTTCATGAGCATGTTCAGTACTCTAGCGCAGGCTGGACTATTTCCGATAGCTCCCGTTACATCTCAGGCCGGGGGAGGGGCACAGACTCCCGCAGCCTGCACTCCTGAGCAGAGGGGCCAGGTTGATCAGGCCCCGGAGTATATTCCTATGGCCCCAGCGGCTCCAGTTCAGCATGATGCTAGGGCAGCGGCTTCTGAGGCCGAGCACCTCAGACTTGAGAGGTACAAGAAGTACCACCCATCTTTTTTTAGCGGACTAGATTCAGATGACGCTCTGGGATTTCTTGAGGAGCGTTATCGTATTCTCCGCATTAGGGGCATTGTGGAGACCAGTGGGGTTTCTTTCACCGCTTTCCAGCTGAGTGGAGCGACATATCAGTGGTGGCGGGCCTATGAGCTGAGTAGTCCGGACGAGGCAGCCTCACTCACTTGGACTCAGTTTTCAGAGATGTTTTTGCGAGAGTATGTCCCTCAGAGCCTCAGGGATACTTGGCGCGCGGAGTTCGAGCAGTTGCGCCAGGGTTCTATGACTATGTCGGGGTATGCAGTCCGTTTCAGTGAGTTAGCTCGGGATGCACCAGCCTTGGTTGCCACAGTCAGAGAGCGGGTTCGCCGCTTCATTGAGGGACTTCGTCCTAGTATTCGGACCAATATGGCCAGAGAGTTGGAGATGGATATCACTTACCAGCAGGCAGTGAGTATTGCCAGGAGAGTAAAGGGCATGTTCACCCGCGACAGAGAGGAGAGGGAGGCCAAGAGGTCTCGAGATACTGACCATTCGTGCACCAGCAGCACGTCAAGGTAGGGGCTTTGTGGGTCGCCCTGTTCTTCAGCCCTTCCAGCAGCCAGCGGTATTCTAGCTCCTCCTAGACCTCAGGAGTTCTATTATGCACTGCCAGTGTCCAGCATGCCTCCAAATCGAGGTGCTATTTCCGGCCAGCCCAGCAGGCCAGCTCCTATTCAGTCTCAGCCGCAGCATCCTCCGAGGGGTTTTTTTGAGTATGGTGACACTCGTCACTTGATTAGAGATTGCCCCAGGGCCAGGAGTGGTGCACCTCCACAATCTTATCAGCCTCCACGTGCTCCGTCGGGTCCTCCGACTATTCTTCCATCCCCAGCTGCCACTCGACCTCCTCAGCCAGCTCGAGGTGGGGGTCGGGGAGGTAGAGGTCACCCTAGAGAGGGAGGACACCCCAGATACTATGCCCTTCCAGCCCGTTCCGAGGATGTTGCTTCAAACTCAGTCATCACAGGTATTGTCCCTGTCTGCCATAGGAATACATGAGTATTATTTGATCCAGGCTCTATGTATTCATATGCGTCCTCTTATTTTGCTCCATATCTGGGGATATCTCAGGATTCTTTGAGTTCCCCTGTCTATGTATCTACTCGTGTGGGAGACTCTCTAGTTGTGGACCGCGTATATCGTTCGTGTTTTATTTCTCTTAGTGGTTTTGAGACCAGGGCTGATTTAATATTACTCAGCATGGTTGATCACGCTCAACTATGTCTTATAAAAAGACTAAACGGGCGCTGCAAATATAATCTG
>MDKI01033854.1:0-15963 GCA_005239505.1 Nicotiana paniculata
TTCAAAATATGCAAACCCCTTTCCCAAAAGGAATGAGTTGTCCCAACCAATGTCATAAACCCTATCTCCACGAGGGAAAAGGGGGCGCGACAGCATGGCGACTCAGCTGGGGATTATAGGCTTTTACCATTTCGAATTGCTTCGTGAATTTATGCCTTTATTTTTAAACACTTGCACCCTTTCCCATTCCCTTTGCATGTAATTAATTGTTTACTTCGAGTATTTATTTCCAAACATAACTAACATGTCTCTTTGTTTCCTTTTTGTAACTGCTTTAAATCATTATTACTATTTTTTACCGCTTTCTTTAACGTGCAAATATGTGACAACTTGTTTTAATACTTATTGCATAAATCATGCTCAACATTCATACTCCACTCGTGCCAAACAAAATACTATATCAACGCTTGATGAGTGGTTTCGCCCTTCCTATACTATCACCCCCTAAATTTGGAAAGGCTTATTAGCGGTAAAACGAGTCGATCAACGGTGTAGTCTACGATTCCGTGTCTTTCCCCCTTGAGTTGTCCGCTCAAGGGTACCAGTCTAAAACCTCATAGAAACCTTACTCTATCGAACTGCTGCATGCATCATGGCCAAACCTAGTCAAAGCTAAAGTGTCGTCTGCACAATAGCTTTTAAGATAGCCTTATCCAAAAGTCCACCGGGTTTCCCTGAACCCAAACGGACGCCCTCACGTTCTGTGCATTTATTTGGAGAACTAAATACTTCCTGCTAATTATTGGCGTTAAATAGTCGAGTCCGGTGGGGGTAAGGGCCTAACCTATTTGTTTTGCAGAAAAAATGAGGCACGAATACCAAGATTCAGCATGGTCTCCAACATCCACCCAAAATTGCTAAGTTGGTGGGAGGACCTACACTCTAGCGACAAAGTTATCATCAGAAAACACTTGGGTAATCTACCATCTCTTTTGGAAATCCATCCTAACAAAATGATAGTAGAGGTTGCTACCCTGTTCTGGGATCGCGAAAGATCTGTGTTCCGCTTTGGGAACATTGAAATGGCACCATTGATAGAAGAGATAGGAGGCTTGGCTAACCTAGTATGGGAAACTTCGGGGTTGCTGATGCCTGAGAACCGCACAGGCAGAAGTTTCCTCAAAATGATGGGTCTGAAAAAGGATGCGGAATTGGTATGTCTAGAGGATTCGTACATTCCTTTTGACTACTTGTACGAACGGTATGCCTATAGCAAATCATACCGTACCTACCATGACGAGTTTTCTATCACCTCTTTGGGACACGTCTAGCCATGGTAACTAAGACCATAATGAAGGGTTAAATGGGCAATATTTCAGCATTGTGCCCATGATCGTTGCAAATATGTGCCGGGCTTTAGAAAAATGTCAACAAGGAGCAAAGCATTTTGAAGGTTGCAATATGTTACTCCAACTCTGGCTTGTGGAACATCTCCAAAAGGGGGAGTATCAATAGGACACCCACCGCTGAATGTGGGATGAGCACATCATTTTCCATCGCCCAAAGCGAATGAACTATATCCCTGACATGTTCGCTCAACCTGAAGATGTTGAAGGATGGCTCAGCTTTCTGATAACCTGACTGAAGAACAGTTTCAATGGATGTTCGAATGGTTTCCAACGGACGAGTTCATCATTCGATCCCGAGACGCATCATTTCTGGTACTAATTGGTCTAAGGGAGACATACCCTTACGCCCCTCTTCGAGTTATGAGGCAGGCAGGAAGGAAACAAGTCATCCCTAAGGTCGAGAAGATGATCCATCTCCGAGCCAACTTTCAAAGTAATGACAGTCCTCTCACAAGTGCCAAGCTCAGCACCTATGGCACTGCAAGGTTATACTTGAGAAAGACACCATCGAGCCAGAATGGTATCACGCCGGTTATACCCCTTTCTATCTGGGTTGGTTAGAAGAAGATCTAGGTGGTCAGAGAAAGCCAGGGTACGTCCGAGGTCACAGGGTTGTAGATGAAAGGTATGAAGAACAAGTCAAGTTCAACCAGTTGCGTAAAAGGATCCGGGAAAATGAGGATGATCACCACAAGATACATGATTCCAACAAAAGACTGATCGAAGAATGGAAGGACATGGCTATTAGCGCCAACAAGAGGCTAGGGTATTTGGAACGAGGTATAATCGATTTAGAAGAAAAGTTCATCAAAAGGGTTGAAGATTATCAAAAGGTTGAGGGAGCTGCAGGGGAATACCTAGCCAGAACTTATCTGCTGCTAGGACTTCGCGAGCTGGGAAAGCTGTTAGAAGAAAGAAGAAATGCCGAATCTGGGGAAGGTCCTTCTGGGACCAAGTACATAGGAATGTCTTTATTTTTCTAACAATGTAATAAGTCCAATGGCCATTAGTGATTTTTATTTTTTGTCTGTCGTTTTGGGATTTGTCTATTTTATTATCAATAAAATGAGGCATTTAGCATTTTAAGTTCTCCAAATCAATTTGTCGCTAGGCCTACCTCGGGCACAAAGAGGTCCCTAACTTAGGACACGCTTTCATTTCCGCATTATGTGTTTAAATACTGCAATGCTCTTTTCGTAATCCTCACTGACTTGGTTACCTTTTGTTTTTATTTTTTTTCTTACTCCCCTCCCCAAAGGTTAGTTCGTGCATTCTGGCATCATCAGCCTATCGCACCAGATCCAAGGGCCCTCCACCTACTCCTCCCTCTAGTCCTCCTAAGGGCAAAGACAAAGGCAAAAGTAAGATGGAAGAGTCCAGCGGCAACAGAAAGGAGAATGTGATTGAACGGGTAGAGGCCAATGATGGCTGAGGTATTCAAGTCCTGCATGAGAACATGTCGCCACTTGAACAAAAATTTCTGAAGTTTCAGGAAGAACTGGATCAAGTCCGGAATCTGGCCAACTTGTCCTTTCTCTCAACGTCCCTGACATCAACCTTCCGAATGCTCAAAACCCCGCACCTCCACAAAATATCCCAAGACAGCAAAATCATCCCGCACCACACCATCACACCACTCCCCCAAAGAACCAAACTCTCCCGACATAGTACAATACTTTCCACACCATAAATAACACCCCACCACTCACCACAGAACCTCAAAACCCCACAAAAGACTCTTTCCACACCTACAACAATCCCATCTATGTGGAAACCATAACCCACTCCACTCTGCCTATCCCACTGGCGTCCGAGTCTGACGAAAAGGATTTACTTATCAGGAACCCGGCCGAGGAGCTTAAGAAACTGACCACCCGAGTTCAGGGTGTTGAAGGGACCAAGGGGATTGAAGGGTTGAATTATGAAGACCTTTGTATCCAACCTGATGTCGAACTGCCTGAGGGGTACAAACCTCCAAAGTTTGAAATGTTTGACGGTACTGGTGATCCGAGAGTCCGTTTGAGGACCTATTACGACAAATTTGTTGGCGTGGTAAGGAATGAAGGAATCCGCATGAAGTTGTTCATGAGGAGTTTGAAGGGAGATGCACTGTCTTGGTACATCAGCCAAGACCCCAAGAAATGGTCAAACTGGGTAAGCATGGCATCTGATTTCATGGATAGGTTTAGATTCAACACAGAGAACGCACCAGATGTGTTCTACATTCAAAATTTGAAGAAGAAGCCTACAGAAACTTTTCGCGAGTATGCTACTCGCTGGAGGTCCGAAGCCGCTAAAGTCATACCTGCTCTAGAGGAAGAATAGATGAACAAGTTCTTTGTCCGGGCTGAGGACCCGTAGTATTATGAACGTTTAATGATGGTTAAGGGCCAAAAGTTTTCTGACATCATCAAATTGGCTGAATAGATTGAAGAAGGTATTAAAAGCGGTATGGTCACAAATTTTGAAGCCTTGCAAGCCACTAACAAGGCTCTACATTCCGGTGGTGTGTCTAAGAAGAGAGAGGTGGGAGCCATAACGGTTGCACAAAGAACCAAGTCCCCACTCAAGTACCAAACCTATCCGACAACTGTACTCACATATCATCCCTCACCAAATTACCAAGCACCCTCACCAAATTACCAAGCACTACAACCAAGTTATCAAACTCCACCACTTTCCTACCAAGCTCCATCACCCACATATCAACCTGCTTTGCCTAAATATCCACAACCCGCTCATGTCTACCACACTTATAATTCCCATACATCTCATTACCAATCACCCCCTACATGCCAAAACTTCCCTAGACCTCGTCCTAATTTTGATCGCCGCCCTCCAAAGAAATACACTTCCATAGCCGAGCCCATTGACCAGCTATATGAAAAACTCAAATTTGTTGGTTATGTTACACATATCCCTGCTGCCACCCCTGAGAATCCTTCTCAGTGAGTTAACCCAAACAAATCCTGTGCATACTATTCCGGCATGAAGGGACACACCATCGAAGAATGTCGTTCTCTGAAAGACAAAATACAGGCTCTCATTGACAACAAGATTATTGTGGCAAAAGACCCCGCCCCAAATGTTCGCGACAATCCTTTGTCAGACCATAAGGGTAGAGGTATCCATATGATTGAAATAGAAGATGATTGGGATCCCGAGGGGTCAATCGGGTCGATCGCAGAAGGCGATGACCCAAAGAAATCCGCATTCACTCTCAAACCGATCATAGTCCAAATTCAGCCATCTGAGGCCGCTGAGGTGAATATGTCTATACCATTTGAGTTTGAAGCAGCGCCACCGGCAAAGTCACCAGTGCCAATTTAAGTTGAGTTTGTATCTCCAGCAAATACACCAGCTTCATTCGAGGTCGCAATCTTGCCACCCCGAACACACGTTCCGTTTGAAATAAAGATGGCTGCACAAATTCCGGTGGAAATGTCAACCATGCCACCCTTCTATTAAAATGCTATTCGTTGGGACTACACAGCCAAGGTAAGAAAGAAATACAAGGTCAGTTCTGAGGAAGTTGTCGCAACACAGGGTATGACTAGAACTGGTAGGGTCTACACCCCTGAGCATCTGGCCGAGTCAAGCAAGCAGGCCGCCAACCGGCCTCCCCGTATCAAAACGGGTCCCGATGACCTTTGGAGAAAGATACAAGCTAAGGATTATTCAGTCATCGACCAGCTGAATAAAACACCGTCACAAATATCCATCCTCTCTCTGCTGCAGAACTCCGAAACACACAAAAATGCTTTGTTGAAAGTGTTGAGTGAAGCATATGTGCCAAACAACATCACTAGTGGGGAAATGTCCAATATGGTAGGCCAGGTACTGGAAGTCATAAAATCACTTTTCATGAGGATGAGCTACCACCTGAAGGATTGGGGCACAACAAAGCGCTGCACATCAGCGTGTAGTGCGAGGATCATTTCATCACAAAAATCTTGATCGATGGAGTTCCAGTCTTAACAACTGTCCGTTGATAACATTCAAGAAATCGATTAAGGGTTACATGAGATAAAGGATGGGGCGATCAATGTGAAAGCCTTCGACGGTTCTAAGAGGTCCACCATGGGGGAGATCAGTCTATGTCTACATATGGGACCAACTTGGTTCGAAGTGGATTTCTAGGTGATAGATGTTCCGGCATCCTACAACCTGTTGTTGGGGAGACCCTGGATTCATGCTGTTGGTGCCGTAGCATCAACACTACATCAGGCGGTAAAATTTGAGTGGAACCACCAAGAGGTGATTATTCATGGTGACGGTAGCAATCCCATTTATAGCCGTCAAACTATTCCAGTGATTGACGGGAAAAGGAAGATAGGCGGAGGAACTTACCACCATATTGAACGGGTCAATGCTATCGACAAGGACAAATGGTGGGATAAAAAGATCAAGAGCATCTTGAATTGGAGAGGATATGATCCAAGCAAAGGGCTCGGTAAGAACTTCCAAGGGATCACGAAGCCTATAAAGCTCAAAGGACATGGCACCACTTTCGATCTGGGGTATGAGTACACCTGGCAGGAATTCAATGACTGGTCGCCATCTTGGTGCGGTCCCTATTACCCTTTGGAGCAGCCAATACCTCATCTTGAGCAGACTTTCAAGCAAGCCGAGACTATTTACGGTTCAGATGAAGAAGAATCACTTGCAGCAATGAGGAGTTTGTTCCTAGAGGATGATGATATGGATTGTTGTGTTGTCCTCGAGGGAGATGGGGAGGAAGGCCTTTCCATACAGACCGTGATCAAGGGGGAATATCTCAAGAACTGGTCTATCAAGACAACCAAAGCCTGAAGAGCCTCAGGCATTACTATTACTTGTCTTGATGAACCGATGATTGTGACATGCAATGAGACAACGCGACAAATGGAAATTGATTCAGAAGAGGACGACATACCTGACGAGATTGTCAAAGAAGTTGAGAACTTTGAGAACATACCTAAGTCCAACCTGGATGAGACTAAAGTTATCAACCTGGGAGATTCAGAAAATGTCAAGGAGACTCGTATCAGCATTCATTTGTCACCATCAGAAAAGAAAGAATACACGGAGTTTCTAAGAGAGTATGAGGACGTATTTGCATGGTCGTATGATGACATGACTGGTCTAAGTACGTCTATTGTGTCTCATAAACTGCCAACCAATCCAATGTGTCCACCAGTGAAACAAAATCTCAGAAAGTTCAAACCCGACATGAGCTTGAAAATCAAAGAAGAGGTTACCAAGCACATCAACGCCAAAGTTCTCCGGGTAGTGGAGTATCTGACATGGTTAGCTAACATTGTACCTGTTCCAAAGAAGGACGGGAAGGTCAAAGCCTGGTCGACTACTGGGATCTCAACCGGGCCAGTCCAAAGAACAACTTCCCCTTGCCAAATATACACATTCTGATTGATAACTGCGCCAAGCATGAATTGCAGTCCTTTGTGGATTGCTTCGCTGGTTATCACCAGATTTGGATGGATGAGCAAGATGTTGAGAAGACGGTGTTCATTATGCCGTGGGAAGTGTATTGTTACAAGATGATGACATTCGGTCTAAAAAATGCAGGGGCCACCTACATGAGGGCCATGACCACCATATTCCATGACATGATTCACAAAGAGATCGAGGTGTACGTAGATGATGTCATTATCAAATCAAAGAAAGTTGTTGATCACATGGAGAATTTGGGGAAGTTCTTCAATAGATGGCGAAAATACAATCAGAAACTAAACCCCGCGAAGTGTGCATTCGAGGTTCCTGTTGGGAAGCTGCTGGGATTTATTGTAAGCCGCCGGGGAATAGAATTGGATCCGTCCAAGGTCAAAGCCATTCAAGAGTTACCGCCACCAAGGAACAAGAAAGATGTGATGAGTTTCTTGGGGAGGCTTAATTACATCAGCAGGTTTATAGCATAGTCTACAGTCATCTGCGAGCCAATCTTTAAGATGTTAAAAAAAGACGCTACGACCAAATGGACCGATGATTATCAAAGGGATTTCGACATAATCAAGGAATATTTGTCAACACCGCCAGTCCTAGTACCGCCTGAGCCAGGCAGACCTTTGCTACTCTATCTTGCAGTATTAGATGGAGCTTTCAGCTGCGTTCTGGGGTAGCATGATGAAACAGGAAGGAGGGAACAAGCTATTTATTACCTCAGCAAGAAGTTCACTCCATATGAGGCCCGGTATTCTCTATTAGAGCGTACCTGTTGTTCTCTAACTTGGGTCGCCCAAAAGCTGAGGCACTACTTGTGTGCCTACACAACATATCTCATATCAAGGATGGATCCATTAAAGTATATCTTTCAGAATCCCATGCCCACTAGCAAGCTAGCCAAGTGGCAGATCCCGCTGAACGAATTCGACATTGCTTACATGACTCAGAAGGCAGTTAAAGGACAAGCTCTGGCAGACCATCTTGCTGAGAATCCCGTATACAAAGGATACGAACCCCTGAAAACATATTTTCCTGATGAGGAGGTATCATTCATAGGAGAAGATATTGCAAAATCCTATGATGGTCGGAGGATGTTCTTTGATGGAGAAGCAAAATTCAAGGGAGTCGGTATTGGAGCAGTACTAGTATCAGAGACCGATCAGCATTATCCAATATCCGCCAAACTCACGTTCCCTTGCACCAACAATATGGACGAATATGAAGCTTGCATCTTGGGGCTCAATATGGCCATTGACATGAACGTCTAGGAGCTGTTAGTGATTGGTGATTCATACTTATTCGTACATCAGGTACAAGGAGATGGGCAACAAAAAATTCCAAGATACTGTCGTATCTGCACCACGTACAGGAATTGAGAAAGAGGTTCACAAAGATAGAGTTCTGGAACGTCCCCAAAATCCAGAATGAGTTCGCTGACGTATTAGATACCTTTTTCTCAATGATCCAGCATCCGGACAAGAATTTCATCGACCCTATTCCCATAAATATCCATAATCAGCCAGCTTACTCTGCCCATATCGAAGAAGAAGCAGACGGAAATCCTTGGTTTCATGACATCGATAGGTACTTGGCAAAAGGAGAATACCTCGAGCTTGCAAATTCCACTCAGAAACACACACTTCGGAGATTGTCCAACAATTTCTTTCACAGTGGAGGAATCGTGTATAGGAGGACTCCTGATTTGGGTTTATTAAGGTGTGTTGACGCGAAGGATGCATCAAAGTTGCTAGAGCAAATTCTTGCAGGGACCTGTGGCCCACGTATGAATGGTTTTGTTTTAGCAAAGAAAATACTCCGAGCTGGTTACTTTTGGATGACTATGGAAACGGACTGCATCCAGTATGTTCGGAAGTGCCACCGCTGCCAGATACATAGGGATATGATAAAAGTGCCTCCAAGTGAGCTCAATACAACAAGCTCACCATGGACGTTCGCCGCTTGGGATATGTACGTTATTGGACTAATTGAGTCGGCTGCTTCCAATGGCCACAGGTTCATTTTAGTCGCTATTGAATACTTCACTAAATGGGTCGAAGCAGCCTCCTACAAAGCATTTACCAAGAAATTTGTGGCCGACTTTGTCCGCGACCACATTTTTATCGGTTCGGAGTTCCAGATTCAATCATCACCGACAATGGTTCTAATATCAATAGTGACTTGATGAAAGCTATGTGTGAAACTTTTAAGATCAAACACAAAAATTCCACAGCATACAGACCTCAGATGAATGGATCCGTAGAGGCCACTAACTTGAATGGCATGAAAGATGATAGAAAGGCACAAGGAATGGCATGAAAAGTTATCATTCTCCTTACTTGGATACCGCACCACTTTCCGCACATCAAGAGGGACAACTCCCTATATGCTAGTGTATGGTACAGAGGTTGTTATTCCCGCCGAAGTGGAGATTCCATGTCTAACAATTATACAGGAAGCTGAGTTTAGCATTGCAGAGTGGGTAAGAAGTTGTTACGAGCAGCTAGCCCTCATAGACGGGAAGAGAATGAATGCAGTATGTCATGGTCAACTATATCAGAACAGGATGTCCAGGGCCTTCAAAAAGAAAGTCAAGCCGAGGCGATTCACACTAAGGCAGCTGGTGTTAAAGAAAATTTTTTCCGCATAAAGATGAAGCCAAGGGGAAGTTCTATCCTAACTGGCAAGGTCCGTTTATGGTTCATAGAGTGCTGACGGGAGGAGCACTTATACTTGCAGAAATGGATGGAGAAGCATGGCCCAAGCCAATCAATTCAGATACAGTCAAGCACTACTATGTGTAATCTTTATGCTTCCTCAATGATGTAATTTGAATTATGACTGGCCTGATTCCCGTTTAAGAGGGGATACATAGGCAGCCTTATGGGTTCAGTCACAATTCAATAAAAATCTATTTTTCCCCGTAATTGGAAACTGGGGCAGAAGTTTTAGGAGGACCCTCAAAATTCGAAGCAAGTTCAGCCAGTCATGGCACGAGAAGCAATTAGAGGCATTCACCCAGCAAACTGGGGAAAAATTTTGAGGAGGACCCTCAAAATTCCACAGCGAAAGAAGTCGCAATGTCTCGAACCGTGTCACGTCGTCGGTTCATCTAAAAACTATTTTAGATTTTATATTGCACTCTTACAAAATGATGCATATTTTTTTTATCTGAAACAGCCTGTTTAGTAGACACTACCCTAATGATACAGACAGTATCATCATGATCAAGCAAGCGAGCCGAGCCAGCGGGAATGCGAACTAACCTTCCCCCTTTACAAAACTCACGATTTTTCTTTGGATGCGGGCACAAATTGCAAAAGCCCCAAAATATATTATCCGCTCAAAGGACAGACATTATTCCTCAAACTCATCGCACACGCCAACATTTGTTATCATCACAAACGATGTGTCATTATCACAATGCTCTACCGCAATTTTAACACCAGCTAAGAATTTCTATTATCGTTTATTTAATTCTTGCATAAGGCTACCTTTCTGGCTTCCGAGACTAAACATTGTCACCATCTGCATCTGCATCTTGCATAAGGCTACCTTTCTGCCTTTCGAGACTAAACGTTGTCTCCATCTGCATCTGCATCTGCATCTGCATATTGCATAAGGATACCTTTCTTCCTTCCGAGACTAGCGATGTCTCCATCTGCATCCGCATCTTGCATAAGGCTACCTTTCTGCCTTTCGAGACTAAAAGTTGTCTCCATTTGCATCTGTATCTTTCATAAGGCTACCTTTCTGCCTTCCGAGACTAAACGTTATCTCCTATTTACTTTTCAAAAGCAACCCTTGTCTCTATCATTTGCTTCCTTTCGGGCTAAGCTTTTCCCTTTTAAATTCGCAAGACTAAGCCCTGTCTTGTCAGCATCATGCTATTGAATCTTCATGAGGTGAAATATCGCCAACCTATCCAAAGGCATCATCGTTCTGAGGCACCATCTTCATAGACTGAGAACACCATGTCATGGCCTGAGGATCTCTTTTTATAATTTTACGTATCATTATTCAAAGGAGTCATGGTTCGGAGGCACCATCCTCATGGCTCGAGAACATCATTTCATGTCCTGCAAATCCTACATCAAGCAATTCATGGCCCAGGATATCATGGTCTAAAGAGGTCATCCTTAATCGTCCAAAGACAGCATTCATCATCCAACGGGAATTTACATCATGTTTAAATTACGCGCAATATACTCTTGTATTGTTTATTTGCAGGTAATCCGGCAAGCGACATCCATCCAGACGGGAGCACTTCCGTTCCAGGTCTCCTAACTATCCCGTAAGCCGTTTGCCTATCTAACCCTGTACTTGGCGTCCGTTCTTGTAAAATTTCATCGGTATACTTTACTGATGACCCCGGAACTACCTACAGCCTGATTCCTGTAAGACCAGAGATATGTAGGCAGCTCAGGAACCAGGGTGCGGCCTGAACATTTCAAGTTATTCCCACTCGGTCAAAATTGACCATCATATCTTTACCCGACAACTCTTCCATCCTTCTCGGGTAAAGAGGGGCAGCTGTTGATACCCAATTTTCTCTCAATTTTTTTAAAAAATTGTATATATACCTCCAAAATCACTCTTTATAATAACTGGTATTTTTCTGAAATTTTTCATATTTTTATCAAACCTTTTCAAATTTATTCAGTATTTTTATATTCAATAATTATTCATAAATTGTATTACAAATAGTTTCAACATATTTCTTAGCTCAATATATCATTTTTAATGCTATTAGGATTTAGTTATTTCACAAATTAGCCAATTTAACATTATTTGGCTATAATTACAATAATTTTGCAATTATAGCCTAATTGCACATTTTATGCTATTTTAATTCAATAATCAGTCGTTTTATATTAAATAATAGTTAATTACCTTAATTTCACCTATTTATCCTTCATTTTATTTTATGTAATTGTTATCTATTTTTATTAATTATTTATCTATTTAATTGGGTATTTAAGTTATAGCCTAATAAAATCTAACCCCAATCCATTGAAACTAGCCCAAGACCCAATCGAATTAACCCAAGACCCAATCGAATTAACCCAAGACCCCAGGCGCAATCCGTTAAAATCACCCGACCAAATCCTATGTGTAATCTGGACCGTTGATCAAATTTGATCAATGGCGCAGATTCACTCTTACTATTAATCCCTAAAGACTATCCCTCTCCGACCCCTCATTTTCCCAAACTCTCAATTCTCTCTCTATATATCTCTCTGGTTCTCTCTGGTTCTCCGGTTCTCTCTAGAACCTCCCCTTATCTGTCCACCTCCAATGGAGTCTGTTCGTCTTCTCCAGCTAGTTCCCTCGCCGGAAATTGTGGTCTTTTACTGTCTCCTGGTTATTGCTTCACCCTACACCGGTCTAAGGCACCCTAAGGCCCTCTGGCGATCCTGGAGTGCTTCAGCTCCTATCTATGGTCTCTCATGCCATCTTTCGGCCTCCTCCAGCCATTTGAGTAAGAGCCATGGCTTTTCCGACTAACGATGGCAACATCTTCAAGGTTTTCCTTGTTTTTCAACTCTCTGAAACCCTAATCCCTTGTATTTTTCGATTTTCTTTTAGATCTAACTTAGATCTGTGTATATTATGGGCTCTTTATTATTTTCCTTAAAGGTTTTCTAATTTCTCTAAAATAACGCTTCCTCTTCAACTAGGGTTTCTTAACCCCTTTTTAAAACGCTTTCTCTTCTGATTTTTGGTACTAACCTATGATTCTCAGTATACTTTAAATGTTTGATTAAGCATTCTCCCTTTACTCGAGTTATTTTGTTAAAAAAAGAAACCCCATTTTTAGGGTTCTGAGTTCGTCTTGGTTGTTATGTTTAGTTGATCGTGTGGTTCTCATAAACATCCTACGATTCTGTGATTCTTATTTATGTTTGCTTGTTAGGGTTTTTGTGTTCGATTATTCCTGACTATATCATGCTCTATATGAAACCCTAACTCATATTTGTACTATTCTTCCTTATGGTCCTGATTCTAGCTTATTAACTGCTTATTCTCATAGTGTCATGATAAATCAGTTTTATCTTCTCTATTTCCTTAGAACTATGATATTTTCCTTAAATCTGTGATTCTGTGTATTTTTCCTTAGAACTCCTTACTAATTTTGCATATTTGTGTGACACTTGCCGTATTTGATAAGTGATTCCCTGTGATTACTAATTTTCAGAATTATTTTCTACCTTTTGTTATGTATAAGTATGTTGTCAATTAATTATATACTTTCCTTAATTAATATATCATGTACCTAGCCTTAATCACATGCCCTATTCTTTACTACTCTTTGTACGATTAAAATCTGTTTTTCAAATTAGTTCTCTTTCCTTCTTTACTAATGTGGTATCCGTTTGAACAATGACTCCATATTTGTGGGGAGTACATGTATTGATTGGATCCTAATTGTATTTTTTCTATAATTATATACACTTTACTTTATTCCTTTCCTTTTGTTTCCACTACTTGTTACCGTTTGGGTATGATTCCTTAACAAAAGGAAGTCTATATACTAAATTAACTCTAATTGATGATTATTTCTATAATTACTGTTGAACTATTATTTTTACCTTATTACTCTAACTGCTTTTCAAAACTATATATACTCTATTCATACACACACAGACACACGAACGAATCTGTTCAGAAAATCTCTCTCACAATTCAAAAGACTTTCTGCTCTTCCTTCTATGCTAATTACCACTACTCTGGGTTAGCCGGCTGCGAGCCAAGGCTAGATATTGTGCATTCTCCTACTTTCCTGTTTGTGTTATTACTTTCTCACTTCACTGGTATGTCCTAATTTATATTTCAGTCTTCAAACCAACATGTTTCCTTACTATTGTGATTCATCATGCTTCTAACTTGCTTACTTATTTTTTTCAGCATATATCTAGGATCCTAAAGTCCCCTCTGCATGTTTAAATTAGGCTTTATCTGTTTCTGTACACTTAGCACCAACTTCTTACATGCCTATGACTGGTACATTAGTTTAACCATGGCCATATGTGTTAATCTGACCTAACAATATACCCCGTAATCCTCTAGACCATTAGAAGTTCCTGATCGCATGTCTGTGTGCATATTTTCCTGTTGTATGTGTGCCCTTACATGTTCTGTATTTGTCCCTAACCTCATTACCCATGTTTGTGATTTTTGGACTACCCTTGGTCCTTGTGTGATGTTAAGTTTCCATTTCCTTCTTCAAAAAACTGTTTTCTCACTTACTCTTTCTCAAACTTTTCCTTACTTAAATCCTTTTAAACAAAAGCACTCTCACACACTCTTAGAAGTCTAAGTTCATCCCCCTTCGTGTGAGCACTGCTTTGGGAAACCTTTGAGTACCCTCTGAACTCTAACACACAAGGCTGGCACTTCCCCACTACACATGTTTAAATCTTTTGGCTATGTCTGGGTGTGAGCACTGCCCGGGAGCCCTTGAGGTCCTTAGGGAACTCTGACACATCCGTATTATGAAAAGGCTATGCAATACCATAAGGCAATGAGGTTTGGAAGATCTTGACCTAATTGGAGGCTCCTTATAGAAGTAACTTCTTATTTTCCTTTAGTTGTGTAATTCATAATTCCCTGGCCTGTAATAATATGTAAACAACTCAGGAGATGGATAGTGAAAAGGGAGGGGTATCTACGTATGCATTAGTTATCAAAGGGATAGAAATCGTGTTATTAGACTTTATTTCCTATATGTACAATAGAGATCATGTTTAGGCCCATGTGTTAAAATTCATGCATTAGAAACCATGTTGTTTGGTTTTATCTCCTATCTTTGCAATAGAGATCATGTTTAGTCCCATGTGTTAAAATTCATGCATTAGAAGCCATGTTGTTTGATTTTATCTCCCATCTGTGCAATAGAGATCATGTTTAGGCTCATGTGTTAAATTCATGCATTAGAAATCATGTTTATTAGGTCTCATGCCTACTGTTTCAGCATGTTCACTTTACTTAGAAAATCCTGCTAATGAATGGTATTTTCTACTGTCATGTTCCATACTTCCTTGTACGCTTAGAAATCTTGTCTTCAGCTAAACAACATTAAAATAAATTATCATTTTAGCATCTTTTGAAATCATGATTAATACTGAGCATTTAGAAATCATGCTTAGGACTTCCGCACACGCATCATTCTGCATCTCTATCTGTGCATTAGATATCATGTCATAGGGCCCTAATAACTCAACTACATTTAGTCTAATTACTAGGGTATAAAAGGTATAACAACCTCACTCGATTTTTCCCTAAAAAAATAACTGGTAATGCTTCTATGTTCTGAATAACCTAGAACAACTTGTTTAAATAATAATTTGCAACAGTACCTTTAATAATCTTGTTAATATACACTTCCCTCGCCTAAGCATGCCTTAGGTAACTAATTTTTAGAAATTAGAAATCTGTCTTTCTTGTGTGTATTGCTTAACATTAATAGGTCTTTCTTTTAAAATCAGTAGGCAAATTGATTAAGAGCATGTTTTCTTTGAGTGATAAAACAAGTCTGCCTGTTTGTTTATCCTCTGAATTCACCTATATACCATGTCTTAGGATCTTAATTAATAATTCTGCCCTTATATGTGTTTGAGTCGTGCTAATTATATGCATTAACTGCGGAGGAAAAATCTTGGCCTCCTATATGCTCCTATGTGTTTCCTACTGACTGCAGTCCTATATGTTCCTTGCTTGTCACCTTATAATCTTACCCCTTTAAACGTGAGGGTCTGCCTAGTACCTACCTTTTAGTATAGTAGTCCTAACCTCATCCAGGACTGATAGGATGGGACGGGTAATAGCATGCAATAGAATTTGTGACCAACACGCGCTTTAATCACCTTTACGGGGTGGGAAGGGTAGAATATGGATATGATGACCGGTGTGTTAATACCACGTGTAGCCCCTCTTCGAGGAGTGATTACCGGGTATTGCATTGATGTGATCCATATTATTGTAAACCTAGGAAACCTTTTATATGCTTATCTCGTAATCCTTTTCAAAGTCTAATCTCCTTTACTATTTTCAAACATCTGCATGTTTAAGACTTAAATACCCTCTTATTTGAGCCTTTACTTGTTATTTGCTATTTGTACAAATTCACGAAACCGTTCGGCCGGGAACCACTCTTGAGGATCCTGAGGGGTGC